>WUQG02218525.1:0-21325 GCA_011317285.2 Androctonus mauritanicus
AAGGGAATAGAGATTCACTAATAGTTACTAGATTTTGATACTATTTGTTAAAAATGACAAAAAAAAACAATAAAAAATCAATTTTTCAGTGATTCTCGTTATAATAAAATATCCTACAAATAAATTTTAAAAAAATGAAAAAAAAAACTATATCGGAGCGAGATTCGAACCCACGCCACACCACCGCAACAACGCTCGTATCCACAAGACTACTACAGCTCGCTTAATATGTTGATTCTAAGCGGTAGTTAAACATTCACCTAAAACTTTGACCCGCAATATCTCGAAAACGGTTGACCGACTGCCGGCAAAAGGGGGTATCACTATATTCAGGAAGACATACTCTATAACCCTATTAAGTTTCATCAAAATCAGTGGATTCCACTTGAGGACCTCTCCTTGTAAGTTATAGTATTAGTACTTGTGTTTTTTAATAACAAATCCTAGTATTTTTGCTTAAAGTACTTGTTGATTGATTTATTGTTTCAATCATTTTCTTCAGACACAAGGCCCATCCATCAGAAATTAAAAGATTATGATCAACTTGATTGTGCATGACAAGAGATTGCAGAGAAAAATCAAGCCACTTTTGGTGATCTTCAGGATGAATTTGCTGAGTGAATGGAGGATGCCAGGACAGATATGAATGTGAATGAAAATTGAAATCTGCATAAGATATGAGAGATGTATGAGAAGAAGGTATTTTAAAAATTCTAGCAAATTACAGTGTATATAATTTGGAAGATTTCTGAATACAATTTAAGAAGTGTTTAGTGATTGCTGTGAGAATAATAGTTTTAAAGTGAGAATAGAGAAAGGAAAATGGAAGATATATGATAAAATGATAAAATGGCATTGCTGTAGCAGAGAAGAAGAGAGCATATATAGGAATATTAAATGAAATATGAATGGTCAAATATAAAAGGCACAAGTACATGTATACTCAGATGATTAAAAAAATGCAAAGAGGATAAGTTGCACAATAATTTTGAAGGGAAAAATGGGATATTTTGGAAGTATATGGGAAATTTGAAGAATGTGCAAAGATGGAAGCTCTGCTGATATGAAAGATATAAATAGTAAGATGATATAGGATGAATCTAGAATGGTTAATAGATGATGAGAGTATTTCCCATGAGCTTTTTGTATTTATTGGTGAGAGGATGAAGTTTTGTATGTTTGAGAGTCATTCATAGCAAGATTATGAGAAGAGCAAATGATGAATTGAAATTGTGGCTGCATTTGGGAGAAACAATAGGAATTAGAACTTGTCACATAATGTTGGGATAGTTATCTATCAGTGTGTGTGTGTGTGTGTGTGTGTGTGTGTGTGTGTTGGTTCTGATGAATAGGAGTGAAATAGAGTTATGGTATAAAAAGTTTAAAAAGCGTTTGAGTACAGTGATGAGATATATAAAAAGTGTGGCTGGAATGACAAGGTGTGATTGTATTTTGAATGACAAAGTACAAGAAGAGTTTTTATAAAAAGAAATATACAGTAATTGATGTAGTATGTAAATCAAAAGTTTAGTCATGTGAAGTGAATGGATGAAACATGATTGATGACATAAATATATGCTGGACACATGAATGGTAAGTATGAAATAGGGAGGCCAAGGAAAGAATGAATAGAATAAATGAATAAGTATCTGGAATGTATGGATTTAAAAGTAGAAAAAAGAGGCATACTTGTATGAAGAAAAAAGATGATTATGAAGGAAGCTTGTAGTGTGTGTGTATGGACAAGATAATTGGCATCCTTTGACCACTGCATATAAATATATTATTTCTTTGAATATTGCCAGCCTCTCGTGAGGATATGTGGGTGTGATGATGATGATGATATATATTGAATTTCATTGAAGTTATCATAAAAATTTCCATTAAAAATTCTCATAAAAAGTTCAAATTACTTCTGATATATCTTATTTTCTTTTCTGAATACAGAAAATACTACAGGTTAATAGGACTTTATAAAATCAGTATCACTTTTATTAATACACTTATAATATTTGGCAGATTTGTCCTAGAGCATTCTAAATATTTATAATTTTATAATTATTATTTAGGCTAGGATATTAGTACTTGTAATCAAGTTGATTAAAAACTAATAACTTGAAATGAATTTTTGTTCATATTTCAAGTCATTGGAGCAAGTAGATTAAACCAAAATGTTGTAAAATGAAATAATGCATGTAGGATTTGCTTTAACCACAATCCTGTTTTTGTCTTAGGCATTCCCTATGCTTATCACTGACAAAGACATGCTGGCCACTTAATACTTCTAGTAACTATCAGGAATAAAATAAATTTTAAAAATGTCAATTTATATGAGAAAATTATTACAAAAAAAACAATTGCTTTCAAATATAGTAGCATAGTTCTATCCATAATTACTTTAACATTAAAAAAAACTTATTTCTACAATAACAAGTTTTAATCACTCAAAAATAATAATAATGATCCAAAGACAAATCCATATTAGAAAGTTTTTTTTTAATCCATAATATAGGAAGATGGAATTTTTACATTGAATCTAATAATTAAATTATACATTTGCTTATTAGATTAGAATAATTATTAGATTAATGGAACAAATTTTATTTTGTGGTTAGCCTGGAAAAATTTTTAATCAAAAAGTTCTTATATTTGTACTATGCCCACTTGAGCTGAACTTGTTTACAGTTTTGGCAGCATCAGCTCAAGTCAGTTTTAAACAAGTAGCAATTGAAATCAAGTAGCAACTCGCATTATTCAAGTTATCTGTCAAGACAAATAAAAAGTAGAACAAGCATCTACTTACTTGAAACTTAAAAATACTTTTCCATTTTACTTGAAAACAAGTAAAATTAGATGTTCATATTAGCAAAATTTTTTTGAGTTTCTTGATGCAATCAATTTTATTAAAAGTAACTTGACTAATGTGAACTTAACTTTAGATTTAATATTTTGATTTTGTCTATGTATTTTGTTTTTTATAAATATCAGTATTTATGTGAAGAAGTTTAAAGCATTTCTACTTTAAAAGTATTTCTCAATATTACATTGCAAATTAATTAATTTTCAAACTTCATATATATTCTAGAATAGAAAATGAATAAATTTAGTAGATTAATTAAACAGAACATTAATGACAATTGAATGGAAGATTAACAAATAGATGTTGCATTAGAAAATAAATAATTTATAAACTGATAGCAATTACTTTATTTCTTAATTATAAGTAATAGTAAAAATTTTCTAGTAGTATACATTCATATGTATCAATGATTATGATTATATGATAGAATATTCAAAAACAAAATAATAAAAAAATATAGGCCTATATATTTATAGTGTGCACAAAAAGTTTACTAGCATAAAAATTAAATCAATGCTTTAATAATATGAAGAACAAGTAATTATATTTAAATTGAAAGAAATAATAATTGATAAATATGAAAATTATTGATAATTTTATAATAAATTGGTTTCATTTTCAATATTTAAAAAATTTCTGATACAAAATTTTTATTATTGAAATACTAATAAAATGTTTTTTGAGATAATAAATGCAGTTATTTTGAAAAATTTTATAAAATTTCCTCATAATTTTTAATTTTCTTTTCATAGTTATTTTGATAATTTTTAATTTTTTGTATATCCATTTAATAAAATATGAAATGTTTTAATATTTTTCATATTTCAATATGAAATAAGTTCAAGTGAATGGAACATTCCCTATTGTTTAATTGATAAAATAAAATTAATAAATTTAATGTTTAAAAAATTTTTACAAATAATTTATATAACAATATATAACAATAAAATAAAATAGATAAGAACTAGTCTTTAATTCTGTAATAGACTGACCTCATATCTACTTTCTGATTTTTTTCTTTTAATTTTTAAGTTTGCATTATATTTGAAATGTGTATCAGCTGGTACCATTCAGAATAACCTATTTCAGTTAGATCTGCTTCAGCACTATTGTTAATTAAAGAGTAGAATATAAATGTGAAATATTTTTATATTTAAATTTATAAAATATATTCTTATCATACATTTTAAATTTATATATGAAATTAATTTATTCAGTTATTATACCTTTTTTATAATTCTGAATTATTTTTATATAAATTATTTCATTTATCTTAATCAATTTTCTAGATTGAAAATGTATTTTCATCATTTAGGTTTTAGAAATAATTAGAGATCATCCAAATATCTGTAACAGTTTGCATTTACCAGCACAAAGTGGAAATACAGAAGTATTGAAACGTATGAGGAGAGGTTATACTAGAGAAGCTTATATTGATTTAGTTTATCACATTAGGGATATTATTCCAGGTAAATGAATCATTTTTTACTATTAATTTTTAAATAAAGGAGATGTTATAATAATTCTTTTTATTATCATTTAATCATATCCATACAATTTGTTCATATGGAATATACACTGTTTACTTCTTATTCCAGTTATGTCTCTGGAAATTTCAAAATTTTCTTTCAAGTTACATTTCTTAATAATATATTGTTTCATTAAATAAAATAGTTGACATTATAAAATATATGCAGTAATGTTCATTTAAAAAATATTCTTTTAGAAGAGACCAAATTTGAAAAAGAATATTCTCTTCAGCTTCATAAATTTTATAAAAATATGATTTTTTTAACATTTGTTTCAATAGTTTGACAGATGCAGATAAACATTGCTTTAATAAATAAATAGGCTTGTTTACAACTCAATGTCTTCAAATTAGATACTGTCACCATTCAATGCTATATCAATTTGAGTGAATTTACATAATGTTAACTGTGCATTTATCTTTTAATATTATATATTTTTGTGTATATATTTGTATGCCAATCTTTATAATTAAAAATATAAAAAATTTCTTATTTATTATATGATACTGAATGTTGTTCAATATCATTTTCCATGTATCCTATGACATTTATTTTTCTTTCAGCCCCTCTATGGGATTGTTAGATTCAATTTTTTTCGTCCTATAATATTAAATGATATCTCATTTTAAACAATTTTCATAATTACATTGGAATTGTGTTTTTTATATATTTCACAAAGAGCAATGACTAAAATCATTAACATTTTATTTATAAATCCAAACAATGAATTTAATTTATAAAAGAGAAATTCATTAATACTTATGGAAATTAACTTTATTTTTTTATATAAATTTTAAAATATGCTATTATTATATATATATATATGTATTACTATAATAGTATGTATATATGTGTATGTTATATATATATATATATATAGTGTGTGTGTGTGTTTACATATATAAAGTGTTTTTAAGTACATAATTACACAAAGTGTTTTTAAAATTAATTAAAAGAACTATAGTTTGCAATGAAATATAACAAATTAAAAATGCAGTATCTCTAATGTTATGTTGTATTTAGAAACATTATATTAATAAATGTCGGAATTGATGTTGAGCACAAACTTTCAATGGTTTCATTACATTACGTCCTAAAGAGTGGAGAGGATAATTGATGACCTTTAAGCTCATCAGCTATCCTATTTAGGATGATCAACATCATTATACTTATAATGATAACATTTCCCAATTTACATTTTCATTGATGACAATGATAAGTTAATAACATCATGATTCATTCTTGATATCTAAACATGTCTTTGGTGGATATTAACAATAATGCTTACTACATGGTCTTTGGTCATAACATAGACATAAAAATGATTGTAGAAAATTACCAAAGCATAGAAATATTGCACATTTTATTAATTAATAATATATATATACAATCATAAATTAAATATTTATAATTGATGATTGCATTAATTTTATATATGTATATAAAATTAATGTAATCATTTTAGAAAATTGGTTTTTAGAATTTAGCCTTATTTGTTTAGTTTCAGAAATGTCTTTTAAAAATATACAATAATTAATTAATATGCACACACTAAATTTAGAAATAAGATATGTTGTTATGAATTAAAAAATATAAGGATTTTCACAGTTAACAGGTAAGTTTTTTGAAAAAATTGTATAATTTGAAATTCAATAGTTTAGTCCCAAATACTTTGAATTGAATTAATGATTTATATTTTAAGTGTCTGTATTGAATATTGTATATATACAATTATTTATAAAAACTGTCTGGACTTTGTCTGTCTATAGAAATTATTTTAATTCTAAGTTAATATTAATGATATAAAATAATCTATCATCATTGCCTCACTCATGCTTGCAGTAGATATAAATCAAAATTAAATATTATTAAGGAAATTGTTTACATTTGTAAAAAAGTGCTGTAAAATTTCAAACTTTATGAACAATAATTTCAAATGATATATACAATAAAAAATTATAATATATAATAATTACATATCCAAATACTTTTTGTAAATTTTGAATAAATATACTTTTGTTTGTATAAAATCTGTATTGGAATATATATTTACATGTAAAGTATATCAAATATTTTGAAAATTAATATTGCCCAGATCACATGATTTTTAGTTTATTTAGTAAAGATTTCTTCTATCATTGTTGGTATTACTTTGTTTAATCCTTTTATTTATTAAATATATATTGCTCTTTTTTCCATGAAGTAAAGTTTACAATAATATTATCATTGTCATTTGACTATGATATTTTTCAATGTAATGTCTATGAAAATAGACTGTAGGCCACAAATATCTGTCAATGTTTGGATTCTTTTGCTAGTAGCATATTAATTGCAAATTAAATATTAGTAATTGTTAATAAGTAAATGGAATAAAAAATTTTAAGTATTGAGATTTTTTAAAAAATGTTTAAATTATATATTTAGTGATTGTGATTAATAGTTAATTGATTAATTTAATATGATGATTGATTAATTAACTGAATATGATTAATCTTACTGTGATAATTAATTTAGCTATAAAGATCATAATAATTACCTCTTACATAGAAAAATTTAAAATAGTTTTTTATAATCTTATACAAAGTTTAATATTATGATTACTAGTAAAAACTTTCATGTCAGAAACCGTTAATTATTGTATTTCTGGAAAAACATTTCCATTAGCTGTATAACTATTTACAAATTCATTCATAATATAAAAAATAATAAATATATATAGTTCCATTTTTATATTATTAAAATAATTTTTGTCTTCTATTGAAGTTAAGAAAGTGAACATAATCACTTTATTAGTAAGCCAATAACATAAAGAATATATTTATATTAAAAATTGATATATATATATATTAAATAAGTTGACATATATATCAACTAACTTAATTTTTTTTTTTTTATAAAATTTAATTTTAATTTATTTAACAAAAGAAGATAACATTCTAGACTAATACTAACACTATTTTTTATAATTTATAAAATATATTTTTCTAAACTATAAAATTTAAATATATTTTTAAAATTGCTTTAATAATTTTATTCTAATAAAATTTCAGATGTAACTTTTACAAGTGATTTTATAACTGGTTTTTGTGGTGAAACAGAAGCAGCTCATCAAGATACAATATCTTTAATAAAGCTAATAAAATATAATTATATTTATTCATTTCCATACAGCATGAGAGAAGTATCCTAATCCATAATTATATTTTATTAATATAAAATGCAAATGATCTAATAGAAAATATTTATTCGTTTTTAAGAAAACGCGTGCATATCACCGCTTGAATGATGATGTCCCAAATGAAATCAAATTGACCCGTTTAAGAGAAATATGTGATACGTTTCGACCTCTTGCCTTGGAACTCAATCAGAAAAAAATAGGAACAGAACAATTAGTCTTGGTTGAAGGAGTAAGTAATTTTTATAATAGCCTGCTTTATAAATGCACTAAAGTTTCATCTGATTAAATTAATTATTTTATAAACATTTATTCAAATTATTCAGATTATCAAATTAATCATTTTTATTTATTAATTTAATATTTTCAATAATCTTAATTTTGCTTTCATATTTTTTGGACATTATTTCAAAATTAAAACATATAGAAAAATAGTATAATAATCATTTTCAAATTATTGTACCAAGCTGCCATTTTGTCATGTGATCCTTATGTAATTGGATATCTAGAAGATAATCTAATTATTGAGGAAAGATTTTATATTTCCAATTTAAATTGATTTCTTAATAATAAAAAAAAATATTATTTTATATTGATCTCATTTTAAATTATCTTCAAACTTGCTTTTATTTGTAGTTTAGTAAAAGATCAAACACTCATCTAGCAGGAAGGACTGATGGTAATATAAAAGTCATATTTCCACAAAAATCTGTTAAAGATGAGATGCAGCAAAATAAAATAATCCCAATTTCAATCGGAAATTATGTTGCCGTAAAGGTAAATAAGTAGCATTCGCAAATGATTATTTTTCTATCTAATTTATTAAATTATATTATTTATTTGAACAGATAGAGGATTGTTCATCACAAGTTTTACATGGAACTCCTTTATATCAAACAAATATAGAAAATTTCTACAGAAAGCAAATTAAACAAAAAGAATTAAGTTATTTATAAAATTTAAATTATATTATCAATTTCCATTAAAAAAATTTTAGTGAAATTTAAATTATTACATAATTATATATAAGATATTATTTTAATTAGAAATTCCTCATAAATTGATTTTTTAATAAATAAAATTAATTTAAAGAGATTAAATCGTTTGGTTTCTATTGAAATGTTTCCGGATAAACAAAGTTTTATGTCAATCTAAATTACAGTTTCAAACAATTTAAATTTAAATGATAAAGTGACAGTTATAACAGACAATTACAAACAATGGCCTCACCTACATCAACTGCCATTCGGTTTGAATTTAATATATTTGCTATTGTAATGAGATTACTTCTCAATATTAATGTATAGTTTTCAAAAATGTTTTGTTGAAAATTAAAATTCTTGATAATTTGAAATGCTTTAGTATGAATTTAAAAATTTTTTTAAATATTATCAATATTTTCATCAGAAGATCACATTGTTTTAACATTTAATTTTGATAAATGTTTGAAAACAGTTTTCATATTAATTAATTGCTGTAAACAAAAAACCTGGTTTTTTGTTATATATTTAGGTTAATTTGTTCAGATAAATTAAAATTAATTTTTTTATTAAAATTATCTGATAGAGTATAAAAGAAACAGATTTATGTTGACAGGAATTAACATAAGACTACATTCCTGCACTAGAAAATGCACTGCACCAGATTTCTTTCCACTGACCTACGTTTTGCTGTCGTGTAAATCGTACAATAAAGTCTTAGAAATTTTAAAATTTTCACTTCAAACTAGCTTTAGGGGATGTTCTAGTTTAGCTAGGGACAATTACATGGTTAGGACATATTCTTCCATCATAAAATTTATAGAATTGTAAAAAAAGAAAATTGTTGTCTGTCATATTATGAAGAGATTTATATTTTTTAATTACATAACAAAAAATAAAAATTGATCCAATATGTATATATTATATTGTGAAAAACCTGTTAGACAACTTTAATAAGATCATTGAAAATTAATATGCAAGAGGTCATGGACCCCAAATTTGGCTGAATTTGGCCCACTTATTTTCATTGCTGCCTTTAAAATATTGTAATCTATATTGAGGATATAAGGATATGTTCCATCAAAATATTTTTATTAGGCAATTAATAAAGTAAATAAAGGAGATTTTTTTTAGTCAGTTAACAATGATGATCATTTATAATTTTTATAAATTATCATCATTGAATATTGAATATTGTTATAATTTTGTTATTAAGATATGAAAAGGTTAGTTAGGAAATAAATGGCAGCAGCAACAAACTTAAAAGTTAACTGGGAAAAATAGAACTATAAACTAGTTCAAGTAATTAAAACAGAAATATTTATTTTTGATTCCTAGCAGTATTTTTAACATGAATTAAAGAGAAAATATAGAAAATTATTTAGAAGTAATGTTATAAATAGTTACAAAGATTTATATTTGGAGATAGTAGGTGTTATAAGTACATTTTCATCTAGGTATCTAACTAAACACAACTACCAGCTTTATTTTATGCTGTTATCATTACTATAATATAACAAATATCAGTTAAAATCTGAAAAAGAAACATGTGAAAAAAAGCATATTGCTTAAGGCAGTTTTAAATGCTGGGAAAAATTTTAGTAATGGAAAGTACGCTAGATTTTATTTTATAAGACGGCGAAGATAATCGTCCGAAACGTTCATTTACAGTGAAAACTTTTGTCAGACTACAATAAAAAGAGCTTCGTGCAAAATGGCAGTTTAGATAATGATCTGGCCGCGGGCCACTCTCCATTTAGACAACTGCCACGCGACTGGCGTGACGCCAGTTTGGATTTTCCTAGATAGCACGCTAACGAATACATTATTTCTTCGAATCAATCCATGTTGCCTTTATTGAGTAGGAAGTGTTAGCATAGGGATAACCCAATATCTGCCCCTAACCATTTTACGACATTTTATATTTAGCTTTTATTTTGGATTTCAGTCGAAATTATCCGAACCAGATTCATAAAAATATCGAGACGAATCACCTCCGGCATTGGTTTAAAAAATAACTTTTCCATGAATCATTGCTTCCGAATTTTTATCGACTGACTAAAAAGTTCGAAATTTTTAAATATTTTTACACTTTGAAGTATATCAATTCTCTATTCCGTTTAGAGAAATTTCGGGCGTTGACTTAAGAAAAATGCCGGAAATGTCGACAGATTTTCCAACACGTATCGATGTTTTAATATTTACAAAAAATAAAAAATAAAACAATTGTATTTTCCTGGATCTGTTTTGAATAGAATAGAATTAACTATAAAGGAAAATCCAATCCGAATTAGATATTTGGCAATTGTTTGTTTACGTGTAAGAAGAAAGATATTTTTTGATAGGATTTTTTCAAATTAAGGAAGATGGCGGCGTAATGGATGGCAATCAACGTATTGAAAAAGTATTTGAAACACGTAGTTACTGTATCAGAAGGTATTTGGCACCCCACAGTTCGATCTCCCGGCCGACATGTCCTTTTTGATCTGCTTCAAGATTTATCTGTTGTCCTTAATCCCTATCAAACTTTAAATTAATATCATCGAAAGATTAATCTTCTAAAGTCTGTTACAAGTAAACTTGTTTAAATTTTTAACTATTGTATATTTTCAAAACAATAACGGAATTTTATAATTTTTTAATACTTAATTTATCATTCGCATGTTAATTAAAGTATAAATAAATTAAACGGTGCGATTGTTTTAAGTATAAACAACTCGTAAACAATTTTTTTTTTCATACTTTTGATACAGTAAATCACAAAACAGTGTTTTAATCGGGTTAAATGTTGCGTATGATATAAAAGTCGGTTACTAAAAACCTCACGCTGAGCATCGTGTTTATCTTGAGACACATTAAGCATCAATCAAGAAGAGATGAGGGAGTCATTAAAGAATTCACCCCCGCCAAGTTCTCCATTAACGTGGCACAAAAACGTCACGATGGAAATCAAAAATATGAGGTTAAGTTTATTAAACTTCCTTATTTGAAAATATTTTTATATTACATTGTTTGCAATTCTCACTCCGCTCGAAAACAGTCATCGAGTTTGCAGAACTGTGTGAAGTTTTTTTTACTGTTCTTTGTTGGTTTAATTTGCAAATTTGGTTAATTACCACTTGCGTTTGCTGTATTCTAAATGCATAATTAATGAAAGTATGTAATAATGATTTTTTATCAGTTCCCACACAGATTGATATACATTCGAGTCACAACCTCAATCTTATATATCGTTGATTTTAATATTTTCGGTGAATATCTTATAAATTATGATTATCATTAATTTATAATTTCGGCTTTTTTATATTGAAAAATTCCGAGTAATTCATTAACAGAATTCGAATCACTTTCGCTAGATAGAAAGGGAGAGAAACACTGTATTTGTATTCACGCTACATTACGTTAAAGAAAGTGAGAAAGATGCACACAAGTTTGACCCAAAATAATCAAAAATTTTTTTTGTTAAAAGAAAATGGGACGGAGCCTCACCCTTCGCTTTATGGGAGTAAATAATTCTTGGTGAAATAACGTCAACGTCCAATCAACGGGATTATTGATTAATACTCCTGTCCCGTTTACCATCGAGAGGCCCTGTTGGGGCCATATTTGTTAATAATTTGGTTGCTTTATGTTTTAAACAAAGCCTGTCCGCTGGGCGTAAATCTTTAACAATAGAATTACAAAATGTCGGTTTGGTAACTTCCGAAACCCCCCAGTGACCAACCCGAATGACCACACACACAACAAATTTTTACAAAATGCGGGCGATCCACAAATCTGTTATTAATCAATCATAATTCTTTACAATCGGAATTAATCTATATAATTTAGATCAGAAATACATTCATTTTTTACTATTGTGCAATACCGCTTGTATCCGAACTTGCTAGTTTTTGTTTGAGCCATATCGCCGAGTAATATCTTTTCAATGACCACACCCTTCGTATCTCGTAATTAAATTGAATATGGAATTAGAGATGGACAAGTTTGTTTTGCGCACCCATCTGTACTTTTTACCAGTCAAAAAAGTTAGGTCAGGACATAAGAAACGAATAAAATGGGTGTTTCTAGTAGAAATTAGTCATTGGTCATACTGTGATATTCAAGAGTAGGTTAACCTATTTAAATTTGTGGTTTGCTTTTATATTCCTGTCCACTTAAGTCTCGATGTGTCGTAACAGTTGTCTAACCACACCTCTGTTCTTATCTTACATCGTGGTGTTTATAACAATCGTGCGAGGTCGTAGTTCATGTAAATAACGCCAGCGGATGGTGTCGTCAGACGAGCTTTGCATAATCTACTCAAACCTGACGATTTATGCAGATCTTACTTAAATTGAAAATAAGTAGATGAAAGCTTTGGAAATTCAAGAACTCTCAGCTGCCAGTTTTAGTGTTTCTAAACTAGAAAAATAGGACCGATGGCTATTTCTAGATCAACACCTTCCTGCCGGGGATAAATAACTTAGCAAGGCTCAGTTGGGGTAAAAATTCATTTAACATTCCCTCACTGGTGGCTTTAACGTCCGAATTATGGATACATTTTTTTTTGTAACCGGAAAGATCATGTTGTTATTAAAGTTTTAAATAATAATGAGGTTTTATGTTAACAATAAAGCTGTAAATTCCTTGGGGCTGAACTACGCGTGGACAACAGTAATACATGTGCGAGTTAGGATGAACTAGTTGTTGCATAAATGGGTCATCGATGAGGCCGGATGGGTTAAATTGGAAAGAAAAAAATATTCCGCTTTGACTGGAGGACAAATAATTTAATTTCGGTGTCACTGACGGAAAAGTCCTCTTCGGGTCAGACGTGATCTTAAGAAAATTTTATGCCAAAAGGAGGAAAAATTCCCTCCTTTTTGTTTGAATTCCGGCACCTCTGATAACACTCTTCAGATATTCGTAAGATTAAACTCGTTTTATTTATAGAACATTAGCCTATTTGCATCATTAACAGTTTTTAAAATATGGAATATAATTAAACCTCGAAACTGCGAACAGGTAAGAAAACACGTCCATTGGAAAATCTAAGAATCGGAGCTATAAAAAAAAGAACATCTGTTACCCGGAGCAAAATTCAGATTAAAGTGGGTCGAAGGAATATTGTAAGAGACGATGCCATACTTCGATCGTTTTCCTGATGAACTCCTTTCACTTCAGATCGGAATGCAGATCGGAAACGATTTTTTTTATAGCATAAGAAAATTTATCTAACTTTCGCATCTGTATCACATAAAACTTGATTCATCGACTTATTCGCATCTTTTAAAAGAACAGTTTCTCGAAGATGGTGAAAGATATTTAGAGATGATAAATCACTTTTTACGATATGTTCTCAAATAGTTTAAGATTAAATCGCAGAATAACGACAAAGAAAAATTAGTAATGTATTTTCAAGGAGACTGAAAGTTGTGCCATTCGAGTGATAATAGAAAAGCCCATATCTATTAATTAAAGACAAATATGAATCGCATCGCTTCAGCTGTGCGAGTAGCTGTTTCTAGATGATTCCTGCTGAAAATTTTCAATATTTTTGATTCTTGATGTAGGCTATATTTGTAATTCAATAATTCACGAAAATACTAATAAAATATTTCGTAAACTTTCGAGTGATAATATGGTCGAAATGACGTTAAACAAGATTGCTCTCAGTTCAGAATTATAAAACATAATGTATAAATGGTAAACCACTTATAAAAATTCAAACTTTAAGAGATTGCGAATGCAATACATTTTTTTTTTTTTTTTCTATATTTGAAGCGATCTTCTAATACCAAACCTGTTATGTAAGGACAACTTGATTATATGAGTTCATAGCCAAAACTATTTTGTGCACTCAAAATTAATTCAAGATATTAAAAATAAAACATTCCCTACATTAAAAATCAGCTTTATATGAATTCCTCTCGATAAATATAGGCTCATACTGTGAGTAATATGTTTATTTTCTTTCTCTGATTGCAAAATATCATCAGGTAACCAAACCAGTTTAATATTCTTATTTGAATTTCTATACTTAAAATTTTTATTCTGGACAATACTCCTAATGCAAAATTTTACTTTTCACCCAGAAAAATTGGGATTTTTCAAGATCAAATTAAATCAGATTAGTAAATAAGCATAAAGGATTATTTGTTACAAATCCTAAAGTTGTTAATTAATTAAAGCGGATTAAAAAGAATTGCAAACTTTCGAAAGTTATGAAACTTATCAAAAAAATCGCATCTGATAAATTCCGAAAGCGTGCCAAAAATAAATTCAAAAATTAAATCTCATTCTGATAATAAGATATCGATGGATATATAAAAGTTAAAAAAAAAAAAAAAAATATTCGAAAGCGCGTGTTGGATAGGTATAGTTGATAATCTGCTCCAAGTATTCTTCACACGTAGAATGAGGTGGGTGTAACTAGTTCATCAGGAGCAAGTAAACAAGGGGAAAACCACTCTTCCTTTGACGTCATAACAGGATCTTTCTTGACCGACAGACATGTTTCATTGAATTATAGGTCGAATTATGGAAATATTTTGGTTCGCTTGACCAACATGCGCCGTTAATCTAGAGCAATCACATTATGCAAGAGATGGAAGCAAATAATTCCTTAGGTAGCTAATCTTCATTGTCTCTTTTTTTTTTGTGTGTATGTTTGTGTGTTTTTGTATGTGCGTGCGTGTATAACATGCAAATTGATTTATATCACAAATCTAATATTGCAAACTTTTTCTACTTTAATTAGGTTTCCCTTCAATTGATGGAAATCTATTAATCTAATTTCTCTAATTCAATTTCACATTAAAAAAGTAATGTTGTTTAATAATTTGTATATGACTGGAATATTCTGAAAATATGAATGACAATAGATTTTAATAAAAAAAGGGAAAGAAGAAGAGTCAATGTTGCAATTCTGTGAAGTCTTCTGCTGCTCAGTGGGTAGCTTCCGGTTCATGAATGATTTATCAAGTTGTATGATATCGCTTTGTTTCCGCATTGATTTAAACAGTTGGTCTTAATTAATACGTTGTGTAAGAAATCTAATAAAAGCTTCTGTGCGAAGGTAGGTCAGTGTCCTGTTCGTTCTCTTATTTCCTCAGCCAAAGATTAGTCCTAGATCAGGTAGGGTCGACATGGGGACCCCTCCCGCAAAACCGGTTGTCCGCGGGCATTAAAATGATCTCTGCATTAAAATGATCATTCGATAGATTTTTTTTCTTTTTGTGTTTCTTTCTCCGCCTCTTTCGGATGAGTTTTTTTACGCCTCAAACATTCTGATGCAGGACACTGAACTAAATGGGTGGCTGACCCAGTATAAATTGAAGCAGACACTTTCGAATCTGCATTGTCTATCGTAGGCAAGTGGATCGACAGGTGGATCGAGATCGACCAAAAAGTACCGTTTTTCTACACCGTTATGGAGAAAGTGAGTACAAATAAAAGGCTTTTTCGGTGCTCGTGGATTACCTCTACCGATTAATTGGGTTTGAATCATCAATGTGCATGTTTAAACGGATTAATCGAAAATCGTGATTATGGTGCGAATTTAATAGGGCTTCAAATTAAGAATCTCAGTTAGATCCATCAAGAAAATTAATGAAGTTTATTTATTCGGAGTTTAGAGTCTTTTCTCATTTAATTTTCGCCATAGTACATAGTAGCACATTAAAAGATTTAATTTATTTACGAATAGTTTTTATTAATTGTTTTATTTATGTTTTTTCTTTCGATAATAATTTTTTATTTGGCATATTAGTAAAAAAATTCGTATTTACAATCTTGTAGATCGGAGATTATAAGAATTCATAACTGTAAATCACTTTATATTGCAACAGTAACGATTTTTTATCAAAACTATTACCATTATTTTTTAGACCACGTTAATCGTGGTGGTGGCAGCGGCTCTGATCCTGTTTGCCACGACTGTGAGAACAGAAGATAAGACACCAGAAAAAGCGAATGAATCTGACAAGCATAAAGAATCTTTGAAAGCTGAAGCCAGCAACATACAAGATAAAGATCCTTTGGAAACGCAAGCGACCACTGCCCGAAGAACGAAAGAAAACCTTCAGACCCAAGAAACACGCGATCCGCCTCATCCGGTAAGTATTATTGAATGTTTTAAATTTAATAAGATTAAATTCATAATTTGATTCAACATATTTTAACTTTTTAGGCTCCTGAGCCTTACCAATTCAGTTTCGAAACGAAAGATCCGAAAGCTGGTGAACAATTCCGTAAAGAAGACGGAAGCAAAGACGGAGTGGTAAAAGGATCATATGGATTCCGAACCCCTAACGGAGTTTTTCGTATTGTGGATTATATAGCAGATTCTCTTGGATTCCGAGCAAAGATACGATCTAATGAGCCAGGCATATCTAACAGACAACCAACTGCTGTCAAGGTAGAAGCAAGTAGAGATGATTACATAGAAGCAGAAAAAGTTCCTCCTCCTCCATTACTCCGACCTGTTTTAAATGAAGGTGTGAAAGTTGGGCTTGCTGTAAAAGATTTCGGCCATCGTTTACCTCCCCCTCCTCCTCCTCCTCCACCACCAGCTCCAATTGAGCAAGTGACTCATTTTAATAAAGGACCAATATTACCACCGTCATCGAAAGATATTGCAATAGGAGGAGATTACCGAAGACCTTATGATCCTGTGGAAGAATTTAGAAAGCCTGTTGTATTCGATTCCGAAAAATTACCACCTCCTCCTCCACCTCCTATATCGTCCAAAGTAATCTTTGATGAAAAAGCTGTTGGGAAAAATGTTGATGTTCCACCGCCTCCAGTAAAATCTCTTCATTACAAGGTCTGGTTTGACAAATATGCTCCTCCAAATATAGGCAATGAAGATCAAGAGAAATATTCACCACCTCCGCCACCGCCACAGTCACCATCTGATGATTATATTGATGGACATACTGCTATTAAGGTTACTCCTCTTTCTGGCGACTATGAAGCAGATCCTAAATTCGTACCACCTCCACCTCCACCTCCTCCTTCAACTCTTTTAGTGAAAGACTATTCTCCCCTTCCTCCACCATCTAAAACAGAGGTTGATGAAAAATCTATCATAAAGAATATCAATGTTCCCGTACCTCCTGTAAAATCTCTTCTTCATTATAAAGTTTGGTTCAACAAATATGCTCCTCCTCCTGTAGGCTATATTGATCACGAGAAATATAAACCATCGCTACCACCATCTTCTGACGATTATGTCGAAGAGCATCCTGCCATTAAGACTCCACCACTTTCTGGAGGTTATGAAACACATCAGAAATTTATACCACCACCACCTCCTCCTCCTCCACCACCATCACAAGATTACGATGATGAAGGTATTGTCATAAAGAAACCACCTTTTGCCTCTATCAAGCATTATGATTATGATCAGAAGGAAGACTTGCCGCCACCACCACCACCACCTCCTACTCATAAAGAATACTTAGGAGGGATTTCGTATGTGAAAGAATCATTACCTCCAAAAGATTATGACGACGAATTACCATATAGTAAAGTTATTTCATCTCCACCAAGATTTCATGGAAAAGAAATTTATGGCAAAGGTCCTGATTTTTACAAAGGTCCAAGAATTACTGTTATATATCATGATCTATACAATAATTTAATGGGTTTCAGACCTTATAAATATCCAGTTCATAGTGACAGAGATAATGAGTTTTATGTATTGGATAAAAGTAAGAAATATGCCCCCTATCAATCGCCGTTGAAATCTTATGAAATTCTTCCTCCTAAGCATTATGAGACAGGATTCTCATATGATAAAAGACCACATCCTCCTCCTGTTTCAAAAGATTACATTAGCGGAGTATCGTATGTCAAGGAATCATTGCCATTACCGCCAAAAGATTATGATGAAGGATTCTCCTATATCAAGGACCCATTACCACCACCATCAAAACATTATGATGAGGGATTTGTCTATGATAAGAAACCTCTTTTACCGCCATCTAAAGGATTTGATGAAGAATCACTTTACGATAAGGATCCATTACCATCACCTAAAGATTATGCAGATGAGCACGCATTTATTAAAGAACCAATATCTCGGCCACATTTTCACGGTGGAAAGCCATTTGATAAAGGTTACAACTTTTATAGAGGACCCAGAATTACTGTTATCTACCATGATCTTTATAACAACATAATGGGATTACGGCCCTATAAATATCCACTTTATACTTCAAGAGATCCAGAATTCTTTTCGAGCAAGACCAAACAGTACGCTCCTCTTCCACCACCTCCTCCTCCAGTTGAAAAATCACGTTTCATACCTCCCGAAAAAGATTTCGGTCATTCTCTTCCGGATTCCAAACTTGTTAATTTAGGAATTCACGGTAGTTATAAAGAGAGACCAAGAGATTTTGGACATTACACAGATTATGAAGATAAACCCGATTTTAGAGGCTATTATCCAATTAGATACGGTGGCCCTCGTGTTATAACCTTTAGCAAATGCAGGAATGGTGGATGTGGCCCATTTGGTGGAGTGCCATATAATGGGTGCAAAGGTGGTTGTGGTAAGGGCGTGGTATCGAGCGGCATTAAATCCATACATTTAGGAGGACAACCCGCAGTAGTAGTAGTCAGACGGCCTCATATTGAGAGACCACCCGTGAGTCTCAAAGTGATTGCAATCACTGCCAAAGCCATCCAGCCCGAACCTCCGACTGTTGTCGTCAGTAAACCAGTACCCAAAGTGACGAAAGTGTCACCTTTACTATTGGCCATCAAACCAGCTGGCAGTAAGTGTGCTTTGGTTTGTGGGAAATAATTAGCATGACTTCACTTATAGAGACAAATCTATTAGGAGAGAGTTGCCAGAAAAGTATTTAACGAAAGATCTCAAGAGCATTTTATATATTTAAATGCAACCAACTCTCCGAGTGTAAAATCAATGCCATCTGTTTACTTATATTGTATTTTACCCATTTTTCAGTCATGAGTGTTATGTTTATGTTTTTAGTACAAAATTATATCCCTTAATTTTTAAATAATATGGTAAGTTATTGAGTGTGAATGATAATGTATCGCTACGAACACAATACTCAATAATTTTAAAAAAGGCCTTTATATTTTTATATATATTTATGTTACGTCGATTTGTGGAATGTGTGTTCAAGTTGCCATTTTATTGTTTTCCATTAAATATATTTATTAATTTTGTCTCTGTTTACTAATAATTATCAGAGCTCATCCAAGTTGAATAAATCAAATAAAACCTATACATTCTGAGAAAATCTAATTTTTCATAAATTACATAAATGTACTTAGAGTTAGCCCTCAAAATTTATTAAAATTCCCATTTATTCTATTACCACTCTTTTACCATTCTTTTGCCAGTAATAAGAAATGTTAAAGCTGTTTTAGGAAAGCAAAAACTTATCGAAATGAATGTAGTTTTTATATTGACAAATACTTTAAAAGATATACATCTTGTAATTGAATTCCATGGAAACTTCAAAATAAGTTGTCTTATAGCTTACATAAATTATTTAAGAACGAAAAAATGATTATATAACTTTCCTACTATTCGATTTCATGTTCTTTGGAAATGCTCCACAGTGTCCATCATGAGCCACCACAAACCCTTGATGAGGGTTGTGGTTTAATGAGATGGGTCCGTAACCTTCCTGAAAAAGTTGAAAGTATGAAACGTGGGAATTGAACCCTGTCCAAGCGAGTTCAATTCTCGCTTTTCATACTTTCAATTTTTTCACATGACTGGACGGCAGCAAGTTTCCATTGCGACCATCAGACTAATTTAGTTCGTTAGTCTGATTGTCTGCGTAGAAACGCTTTAGCTTTTTACCCAGAGAACTCGGAATCAATCCGGAATATCTTGGAAAGTTTATTCGGACGGTTACAGATTCGGCCATTGGTTTCCTTTCTCTAAAGTCCGGTTGACTTCTCCACAAGGATGGCAATCTGATGTAGGATTTTTCTTCTTCGATTTAGTAAGCAACATATTGGGTGGGAATGATACTATTTATTGAAACAAAAAATATTTGATTCACTAAAGGTCCCAAAAATATAGCTGAATTTCATTCAAACCAGATGATATTTACGCGAATTATTATTTCAAAATATATGAGCATTTTCTTACTTATTCCAGCACATTATATTATCGACCATTTTCAATAAGTTTAATTCTTAGGAGACCATAATAGTCGGTTGGATTGGTCGCATAAAAACGCTTCGGCTTTCCACTCTGGAAGAGTTTGATTCCCGTGTCCCCATTGGAAAATTTATTCATAGGGTCCGGACCCAATCCCTTCAATGTCTGTCCTTCAGAATCACGCTGACTCCTCCACTAAGGTGGAAAAACTCTGATAGAACTTGTTAAACCCGACACTTAACACTGTACGCCCTAATGAATGGCGTCTTCTATTTAAAATATTGGCTCATAATCATACATACAGTATAATCCCGATTAACTGGTTAGTCAGGAAATGAATTATCCCAGATAATTTGCAAAATACTCAAAAAAATCGGAATTATGGACAATACGCAATTTTTTCTTTTCATATTTTACACCCTTTTCCAATAAGGGAGATTACTAAGGGACGGGGCCAGTTCCAACCACGACCTGAACCTACACCCGTGGAAAGGCCGGATGGTGAAGGAGGGCCCAGGTCTTCTTGTGTGGCATGCCGACGCGTTACCATTCGGCCATCCGGTCACTATTTCAAATGACTATAGCTTCAGCTTTCCACTCTGGAGGACCCGGGTTCGAATCTCGGGTCCCACTCTTTGAGAT
>WUQG02218636.1:0-21319 GCA_011317285.2 Androctonus mauritanicus
AAATAAATGTAGCATCCACAGATCTTGCGACACAGACAACATGGGCCCACTGCCTGCATCCTTGGCACTGCACCCACTTTTCCTTAGGTTTGCTGTTGCTGTAGGTTTCACAACTCACGAGGCATATGCAATCATCTTCATCTGACGTTACAATTACAGTATATAGTTATAATTGATCCTGTTACAATTATACCCACTACTGCCATTTTAGCTTCTCCCTCCTGTGCAATAAGTATTCATTCAAACTAAGCAACGTTCATAGTAAATGTAACTACATGATACTTGCTTTCTATTCGCTATATATGAGCAGAATGTCGATAATAGTTTGAGATCTATAAGGTTTTAATTCCAAAAGGAAATAATTACTAACTTATCTGAAAATGATTTTATGTTCCTCTTTCAGCGGAGACACTATGTATGCCATTACTATCTTGCATATGTATGGTTACTGTATAACGGCATTTGGTAACAGTGTCTCGAAGTTCTGCCCGGTCTTTTAAAAAAGATAATTGCTCTGTTACAATTATACACATGTTACAACTATATCCACCTTCCCCTATATTTTCTGTCATTTGCAACAAATATTATCGAACATATAGCTTTTTAAACATTTTTAATGACAGCCATTTAAACATGGAAATTTCAAAATTTATTCAAAATTTCATTTTTGAGTTATCAAAATTTATACTATAAATTTTGATAACTCAAAAATGAAGCAGTAATTTAAAATTTGAATGCTTTGCAATGTTTTGATCTTGATATAAGTTATTTTGTGAATAGTCTTATAACAAACTGACAAAAAAATTACTTAAGCCCATTATTATAAATATAAAATGCTTTCAAATTACTCTAAAATAATGCAAACGTGATTTATAGCTTCAAAGATATCGATGTTTTAATATATTGAGCAGTCGCCATCTTATTTTAAAGCCCACCAACTTTTAATTAGACCACTTTAGCATTTTCGAAACTAATGGGAATTTTTTAAGAAAATAAGAAATGAGATCATTTCTTATTTTTAGATACTCGAAAATTAAACATCACATCAAAAATAATTCGAATATTTAATTTAATTCGGGTATCTTTCGAGGATAGACAACAAACGAAAAAAGTAAATATATATAGGCTTTTTGTAAAGAAATAACTTACAATCATTAAACATATTATGTGTAATAAATAATGTTAGGAATAAGTGCACAAATATATCTCAGCTTATACGTAATGATAACAATTTAACAACATAAATTAAAAATTTATTGTATTGCGAAAAATTATAGAATCTAATTAAACTGAAACTGTTATTCAAAATTTAATACTGTATTACAAACATACAGATTGTAAAACACGCCTGTACCTAATTATTATAGTTACGGTCGTGTATTACAATCTATAGGCTTTTGAATTTTAGATTTTGCTTCTTTTGCAATATTATAGATTTTTAAAGATTTTAGAATATTTTTTAAAATGTCCATTTCGAAATGTATAACAACTAAAACTGTGAATTAAAATAACCGCATTGTAGATATATTGAGTTACGTGGTTAAGGTTTCAGTATATATTTATATATATTGAAACTTTAACCACGTAATTCAATATATCAAAATGAATACGTTTATATCAAAATGAATATATTAGATTAAAAATAAAAAAGTACAGTATAGACTTTTTCTTATAAAAAATAATAAATTTTTACAATTTTTACATCAGTTACTGCATTCAATTTCATGTGCATTTTTACACATATAGTTTACTATTAATTGAACTAATTGCAAATATCTTATTTAAAATGGAAAAATTTACAATTAAAACTATAAATTCTTTTCTTTCCAACTTCAATACATTCCCACTGCTTATCTAATAGTTCTTTTATCACAACATTCCTTTGAATTCTTTATAGTCTTTTAGCAATGTTTCTTGAATATTTGCATTTTATTTCCTTCCATTAGTTTCTTCATCGCAATGCAAAGTATTCCACATGATTAAAATGTAATTCAGATAACTCTTCCTACAAATGCGAAAATTTATCGAGATTTATTAATAATTATTTGCTGATGTCACAATAATTGTAAATTACTTTGCGCCGATTTGTGTTAGTGTTAAAAAATCAATCCTGAATATAAATTGAATCCAAAATTTCTCTTTTTAAAAATGATAGAAACTTATTTCAGCACCATAGAAGTAAAAATAGAGATAATGCAACATTGATGATATATATTGATAGCTGAAAGAGTGGATCACAATATTTTTAAAAGCACTTTTTGGCACCATTAATAAATCATGTCAACGGGAGAAATATCACATTCGTTATTTACTATTGTACTTGACAAATAATATATTTGATTTTTAAAAGAATTGAGATTTTTGAAGTTAAAACTTCTTTAAATATTGAATTTTCTAAATTGCTACATCACACAATTCTTCTATTTGTACAATATAAATATCTTAGATTATAAACTTTAGTGGCGCAACTGCTGTATTAAAAAACTCAATATCGGTATATTCCAAATATAAAATTTTTAGTAATGATAATTTTTAAATATTTTTGAATCAAAATATTATATATATAGCATATTATTTGAGAACAGTGTGGAAAATTCATAATCTGCTAAGCTTATGATATAACTGTAAATAATGAAATTCTCCTGAAAAATAAAAACCAATATTTTTTATTTGAACATATTCTATAAGGAAAACATATAAAGAATTTATAGATTTATTTATCTTCGCACAACAGATATTTAATATAAGAATCTTTCTGTATAAAAATTAATTACAAAAATATGAAAATTTATTTTAAAACAATTTAAGTGATAAAATTTCGTATAGATTTCACAAAAAAATTTTTATTTATTTTATAAATACATTTTTCGAGTTTTTCGTTAATTAAAATGTTCTATAATATTTATATCTGTGAAAAGATAAATTTTAATGAAAAAGTTCCATGGATTTCTTGTTCTAGTCATTAGTTCACCATAAAAATTAAATTAAATGGTCGTTAAAAATAGCATAAAGTTATTACTTTATTAATCTTTTATCTGATATACGTTATTTTTTGGCGATTTAAAAAAAAGATATGCTATATTTAATATCATTTTTATACATCAGAAAATGCAAAAAACATCAAAATTTATTTTTATGGAATTAATTCATAAAGAATAAAATTTATCTATCACTTTTAAGTACTGTATATGATGTTTATATGAATCTTGCATTCTTTCTAAAAGTTTATTATTCTATTTTATTATAATTTATAGAAAGGATAAAAATGCTTTTTCTCGAATTTTTTAATTGTAATCAAGCAATTTAACAAATAATAAAACAAGAATTTTTGATATTCATGTTACATAAACTAAGTAAGAATTCTGTAGAGAATTACTTGTTTATTTTCCTAAAATAGTACATATTTTAGAAAAATAAACAAGTAAGTTAATTATAGATGAGGGATTAAAATATATATCATCAATCTGATGGACAGTCCGAGATAAAACTATTTGATATCTTTTAATGAGATTTAATCTCAAGGTTCCCATTTTATCTCCATTAAGAGAAAAATCTAAGGAATTCGAAAGTCGTCGCTTTTATGCAGATGAAGCTATAAATTTAATTAATCTTTTAGAAATATATGTCTTAAACTCTTCAGATGAACTCTGGTACTGAAGAGTAGAACAATCAACAAGAGGAGATTACTGCTCAACAGCTTTCAATTTTCAACAATCATAGACTGTTGGTATTTTCCTGCTTTTTAGAAGAAGCAAAATATCAACAGTCAACATTCAATTGTGGAAGAAAAGTTGAGAAAACCATATTTCTAGAGAAAAATTTTTATGCTCAACTTCTCCGATGGAGATGCATTTCACTTGTTGGGCCAGCCCTCGTCAGTTTATTCCCTGAGATGCTGAGCTATACGTTATTAAAAATATTGCAGTTAGTTTTTACATAAATATTTTTACATGGGATGTTGCATTGTTTAATTTTACTATTTATCGCATATTATCATGAAAGAGTGCGAGTTTGGAGTCGGTTAGACTCCAAACTTGCACTCGTCCAAGATAATATATTGATTAAAAATCAATATTAAACCTGGACACAAAATACTAACGAATTCCCACTGCTGTAATAAGTAAATTATATGGCAAAATGATATTTCTGCATTGTTCATTTTCAACTTATTATCTATAAAGTCAATAAATTCATTATAATTAATTTAAAATTTTTTTATTAATAACTACGATGCAGACATCATTATGGAGTAAGAGTTGTCACGCAAAACCTATGTAAAACTATATTATTCACCTAAAATTCCTGAGTATACTCTCCCTACTATGAGATAAGCGCATAAGTTGTGTGCACAATAATTTCATCATGTGACATGCGATTTCATCATAATATTCATATATGAATGAATAAAATTATATTCAAACATGCGTTAAATTTTAATTTCGAACAAAAATTTAGTTGTAGTCTCATCATGAAAAATTGTATTTACAATATCAAAAATACAAAATAAAATTTCATAATCACATCGATAACTTTATTGTATTTTTCACACTTTTTTATAGTTCTATCCTAAATTATATCTGTGTCAATTGAAATTTTTTGATGAGAATTACAAATATATTTATAAAACTCAAACAACAACAAATATATTTATATTAGTTTTGTTAAAATTAGAATTATTGCTTTAAATTTTAATTCAAACAAATTTAAGCAAAAATGAATTAAACAAATTATTCCAAAAATAATTTTTGTAATTCTCATAGAAACGTTTAAATTCGGTAAATACAACTTTCTTCGAAATAAAAATATAAAAAATAAAACGAATGAAAAGTTTATAGAATATTAGAAAATATTATTTTTTTTATTTTTTCATCAACATCTTTCGTGTTAAAAATACATTTATGTTGACAGCAATTACAAAGCCGACATTTGAAACTTTCATTAAAGTATTTCTGGAAGTTTGTAAACAGTATATAGAAAATTGGATGATAGCGTGATCTTACTGAATAATTTCACATAAATTATATGTAATCTCTTAAATTACTTAATGTGATTTAATATATAAAGTGATAGCTATTCTAAAAATATCATATTAATAACACTATTAATTTCGCCAATATTCATTTTTTAAATACCTAGAATAAAAAATATATAATCAAGTATAAAACCTAATACTTTATTAGAATAAAATAAAATTCTGAATTGTAATCGTTTCAGTTATGATTACTTAAATTTTTAAATCTTTCTATGCATAGGATCAAAAAATTGATAAATTTCTAAAATTAATTATTAAATTATCAAAACTATCATTTAAATAAAACTAATTTTCTTTTTTCATACCTTAGAATTGATCTTGTAGATATATAATTTCTAAACATAATTGAAAAGTTTTATCATCTTAGTTATAACATTTTATTTCGTATTTATGATAATAGTTTGTGTTCTCAAGTCACCGAAATATTTTAGCTAAATATTTTATTAAACTGTATAAAATTTACATAGAATACAAACAACCAGCTATATGTAAACATTAGAAAGGTGAATACCATAAAGAAATTACAAAGTTACATTTACTTTAAAATTAATTTAATTAAGAAAAACTTAAACATAACGAATTATAAGATAATATTTCATACTATATTAAATTTCGCAGATATCTAACAAAAAATTCAAAAGTATTACATTACTCAGTATTCAAATTTAAGTGAATTCGAACTTATGGAATGTTGTAGTATAATACTTTTACATTTGAATAATTCTTATTTATAGATATTGGTTTCCAGTTACCTAAAAATTGACTCTTGGCTTTATGGAGCGAAAGGACGGTTAACTGGCTAGACCGAATTTGGTCGATACCAGAGATGCAGAATGGTGATCGATGGTCCGAAACCAGACTTAAAGACAGAAAAAAGTCGTCAAGAAATGGTGTACTACGGATTCGATCACGATTTCTCCTGATGGAAAAACAAAGCATCTCTGAGATTTACTAGCAAACATCGAAAAGCTTTTATTAGTTAAAAAGTTAGCAATATGGAAATTTTGCATTTAGAATTAAAATTTAATGATTAATGATGCTAGCTTTTGAATAATTGAAAATAAATCACATATCATCAGGGCGGACTCTTTTATGGATCCCTTTTCCATATTAAAAAATTCGTTCAGAAAATTACAGCTTATTTTTTGAAATATAAAAAATGCAGAAATATGTTGAATTTAAAAAATACAGAAAAATAATATATTACACATATTATTGCTTACATTGATTTGCCTTTTCCATCATCCAAAAGCAAGATGATGTAAGTTCAGCAAGATTAAATAATCATAATTATTATTATCCATCGTGACGTTACTGTGATGTCATCTATTATTTTAAAGTTGTAATGATGTGACTGTAATGTAATGCTGTTGTTATCTCATTGGCATAACAGCATTATGTCACAGTCATATTATTATAATCTTAAAACAATAGATGACATCACAATGGATAATATAATAATTATGGTTATTTTTACGTCACTTAATACAAAAACAATTGATGCAAATATCTCAAATATAGGGTCTATTTATATACATTATATGTGCATTTATTAATTTATGTAATTTGTAAGTGTATTATTTTATGAAAATAGTACTGATCAATAATAAAATCGATGATGTGAGGAAAGAAAACAATGGATTTTATCAATATTTTCTGAAAATTTTAAAATTGAGATAAATAGTTCATTCTAGATTTCTATAAACAAACCTTTGAAAATGATTTTTAATATTAATCATTTCAATATTTGTGTGTTAAATTTCTTCCGGAGAGACCCAGTAATAAAAAAATTATTGAATGACTGATATTTAGTATTTTTTACTATTAAATTTTATACTTGTTTTCTATTCATCCTTTTTTCTATAGTTCATAAAATCAAATGCCAAAAAAATTATCAATCGATTTATATTTTAAAGTTTTCATAATTAAATCTATAATTTTTATGAATTTAAAAAGATTTATTATGAAATTATATAAACTAATATTTAATTATATGTGAGGATATAATTACAAAATGATAAATAGATTTTTTATTTTCATAAAGAAAATGATTTCATACGTCACTTCTTCAGTTAAGAATTTATTGAACTTAGAAATAAATCATTTTATAGAAATAGGGAATCTAAAAGTAGTTTCTCGGTCTACATTTTTTTTGAGCATAGTTTTCTCATTAACAATAATTAATTTTTATGATATGTACTTAAATTCAAGTTGCTTTTCCAATTGTAGTTATATACTAATATCTAAGAATTAAATTACATAAGTCCACCCGAACTGATGTTTTGATGAAACATCGTCATAATCAGATCATTATAAAATATCCAGTTACTGTACATTTATGTTTTGGTTTTTCGTGTACTTAAAAATAAGGTACGAAATGCTTAATTTATTTTTTTAATAAAGAACGTATTGCTCAATAAAAATAAAGGAGAAATATGCATCTTTATATCCACAAATATGTGAACTTTTCTTTCGGAAACATTATTCAAGATTAATGTTTGTTTAATGTTATAAATAAAGCAACTTAATTAATTCATATATTACTATAACATTTATGAGTTTATATATGAGTTTGGTGAGTATGTATATTTAAAGATGATTCTCAGAACCATATATGAACTTTTTAATTAGCTAATTTATTATAAGAGACTTCGTTCTATATTCTACATTCATCGATTCTGCATTATGTAGTTATATAATGTAGAATCGATGAATATAGATGTCGAAAGCTTAAAATATTGAAAATTTGAATAGTTATTAATGGTATAATTTCAATACTTTTGATTTATTTGGAAACATATCTGAGTTCTGGTTCAACTGTTCTAATATTAAAACTAAACTAAATCAAAATAAAGAAATAATAGATGAATAGTTAAAAATCAAATTTGCGTCGTTTAAGAAATAAGAAATTAAATATATCTATCAACTTATGAAATTTCGTAAAAACCAATTTAATTTTTTAGAGACATATCAATAATTTTTCAGAAAAAAAATATAAAGACATATATTCACTTTGTTTATCATTAACATATCAGACATTTCAATAATTAAACATTGCAGAACTATTCAAGTTTTAGGCAAATCTTTTTAATTATCAAGGCATGTGTTTATTTTTTAAATCCTTTGTGATACCGTTACAAAATAGCGATTGTTAGAATCATTAAAATGATGCACTCTTTATGTTGTTTTAATGATTTGAACCATCGCTAAAATTATTTATCACGCGTAAATTATATTATTATTAATTATTAGAAAGAATTTTGAAAAACTTTTAACAACAGTGGTTTTATGTATGTAACAAACAACAGACGTAAAAGTATTTATGTAAATACTTTTACGTCTGTTGTTTGTTAGACAATGTAAAAATATCTTAACAATATATTGCAGAGCATTCGAATTTTAGACAGTTATTTATTTTCATCTAAGCTATACAACTACTAAATTTCAACACAGTCTAAGCTATATAATTCTAAGTTTACAAATATTTTAGTTGTTTTTAAAATTAAATTAAAATTTTATTTGGAAAGACGAAAATTTTCATTCTATTGTTACTCGAAAAAAAATAGATATGAAAATCGAACTTCATATTTTGGTTAAAATAATGTTTTATTCGCAAAAAAAAAATTGATAATTATGTATTCAGTAAGTGAAATAATAATAATAATACAGAAAACACGGACAAAAGTGATTTTCTTTTAACAAAAATACAAGCAATTATAATAACTCTACTCTAAAATCTCTACTGATAATAATAATTTTACATTTTGTTAAGTAATTGATATAACATTATTCAAAAAGAACAGATCTTCAATGAATAATAGTTTTATAAAAAAAAGACTAGATTTTCGATGAATATAGCATTTTTAAATGAAATCTAACTATTCTTTGACTTTAGATAAAATGCAAGTTTAAAATAATCTAATTTCTAATTAATGTTTAATGCTTATAAATTATGTGGAGAAATTAACTTCGCTTTTCAGTATCTTGATAAATATTAAAAGTTTGTTAACTTTCTCAATTAAGATTTTTTCAAATTTAAATTTAAATGATAGTTAAGATCGATGAATCAATCTTGTGAATGATCCTTTTCATTATTAGATTTTAGAAAATTATCTAATGATCAAAATTGATTTATTATTATATCAGTAATAATGAATCTATTTTGAGCATTTTAAGCTTACTTGATTCTTTAACGAATTGTAATAATAATATATATGAATTCATTTTGTTCCCATGAGATATTGTTTCAGCAGATAGACATCTAAAGCTATGATCTCCTATCGATCATTTTTAACAGGTTTAGTTCTCTGGAGACTTGCTCTATATATATCTAAATTTCAATTAAATCGACTAATATTGACATAAGATATTAATTGAGAAATATGAATAAGTTTTTCTTTTATTATATTAGTAATATCTTCCCCATATCGGTCATTTTCAATAGCGTTAGTTTTCTGATTCGTCACAATAGCATATATGAATTTTATTCAAATCGAGTAATATTTAGTTGAAATATTATTCGATTTGAATAAGACAGACCCATTGATAGACAAACCAACATATTCTTTACTTCTGTTTAAAAAGTAAAGAATCAAAATATACAATAAATCAGTACAATCATTAAAAGTGATTTATTGTCAATAGATCACTTTTTATGCTTCTCTGGTTGAACAGGTCTTGGTCAACCTTTTTTATGATTCTCTGGTTGAATTTTAAATACAATTTATTATATTATTTCAGATTCTTGAAAACGTATAAGACAGCATTTCTACCACACAGTTTTCCTCTAACTCGATTAAAAAATTGTGAATTTGCCCAATTTCTATAAATACCGCGTTATGCTCGCATAACGCGGTATTTATAGAAATTGGGCAAATTCTAAATCTAACACGATTTAGAATATGCTGTAAACCTTAACTTTGTATAACACGGTTTCGCGCTAAACGAAATTTTATAGGAATCTAACTCCCTAATTTTATATTGATCACCTGTAGGCCAATATCTCTAATTCAAAGATTATACAATAAATAGAAGCAAAGTTTCAAGTATTTAACCTGTCATCCTAATATTAAATATAGTTTAGGTTCACAGTACTGTAAGTGTACAAAGATTTTCTTAGGCACCATTTCCAGGCATTATCGAGTTCTGATCGACCCCATTCAATATATTAGCTCGTAGTTCTTATCTTGATAAATGGAGTTTCCACTGTTGTCTCTTGCTGTTATCATATACTGTACTAGTTTAACAACTTTAGCATAAGATATCTATTCCATAAGATATCTATATCACACTGATATACTTGTCTCGATAACACTGTTATTAATGCTCTTGTATTAATGTTATATTTATACTTCTTGAGTTAGACATCTATATATTGTGTCATGTATTCTAAATACTGTATTCTACTTTACGTGGTTTCATTAACTATTTCAAACTGATATACTTCTTACTATAATTATTCGATTAGTCCTTCTCATTCTTTAGACGATTAAATATAATATATTGTCATGAGATTACAGTTTCTTTCCAGTTATTTGCTCCATTTCTCTCTGATATTTAAAAACTGGCGCAGACACTTCCACATTCCTATATTCAGTAACATTAATTTATCATTTTGAATGGTTTTATTCATTTATAAAGTATTCGAGATAAATGTTTCCAATTTTTGTTACACTTAACTTATTTTTTTTATGAAGTTTTTCTAATAACAATTTATATATTTTTGATAAATTTTCAGAATATCAAATCATTTTTTAAATAAATCAATAAATGATAATTTTACAGCTGGAAAAAAAGAAATGCATTTTATTCTAAACTATTATTGAAATTCTGTTAAGTTTGTTGCAAAAAAAAGTTATGTTGAAAGCAATAATCCACATTTTCAAGTACCAAAATTCAGAAATTTGAACTAGGAACATTTCAACATAAATTTAGATTAAAATTACAATATGAAACAAATTTTTTAATCAAATTTTTAAGATAAAATTTATTTTTTCAACTGTAAATACTGTATTTGAATTTTTATTTAAAATCTTGAACATTCACTTCAGTTATGTTGCAAATAGTCATCAGAATAACTTTATAAAAATAATATTAAATAAGAAAAACGTCAAATTCGTAAATCAGTATGTTTAAACTTATATATTATTAAATTTTTGTATAATTTTATTCCAAAAAAATTTGAAAAGCAAATTCAAAAATTTACTTACTTTAAATAAATTGATCTGAATAAACTCTTGGCATTTTAAATGTTGCAGTTTCGTATATACTTTAAACATTTAATAAGTGAATATCGTGATTATATCCTAAAAATAAATTTTACATAAAATGTATTCCAAAATTCAGTATAGATTTGTCATATTTCATGAAAATTACCTGATACGTTTCGTGCAAATATTAACTTGCAACGTTAAGAATGCAACGTTTGTAAATATAAAACATTTATGCATTAAAAAATTATCAAACAAGAATCTTTAAAAAACTGCAAATTCCTTTATAAATTTAATTACTGATACAGTATTTGCGATGCCATAAAAAAATGTAAGAAAAACATTTTACAAAGTAACAATTTTATTTTATATTGCTAATAATAATGATGAATTAATAATCTTAAAAGGATGAACTCTTTATGGTTTAGGAAAAAGTAAAAAATTGAGAAGATAAGTATGTATCAAAAATAAAAATATATTTACAGAATACAAAGAAAAATATAAAGAATGAAATCGTGTAAGTTTATCTACTTAATTCATAAAAAATATGTTTTTTTTTTTTTATTGATTTTTCTTAAAAACCGAAGTAAAAATACATCTGTTATAAATTAGATAATATGTTATAAATGGTAGATGTGGATAACAAATTTTAATTTAATTATTAAGAATTTTTTAAAATATGAATCTACATATAAAATTCCATTAGTTTAATACCAGTTAATATTCAAAAATGAAATTACCAAACTTTCGAAGATAGGTATGTTTTCGTGATAAAACACTGAAAATATTTCACTGTTTTATCACGAAACTAATTCTTTTTAAGGTAAAAATAATTTAGAATTTTTTTTTTCTTTGACAAAATGTTTTCAGGTAATTAAGCAAAATTCTTGTAAAATCTTATAATTAACTTAAATATGCTGAAATTAAATTTAAGCTTCTTAACTTTTAATTAAAGAGTAACTAATGTAATCTTTATTTATAATCCTGTAATTTTTATACGCGATAAAAGTAAATTTATTTCTAAATCTTACAAACTTATCAAAATTCTATAATTCACTTAACTTAAAAAAGGAAAAAAAAAAAAAAAAAAATTCAAAAATCAACCACACGTTAAAAATATTCTAATTTCCTTAATTGCAATTATGCTATATTTAGCATAATCTTATTTATTATGTATTATTATCAATGGAACCGTTTAAAATATAAATTAGTTAAATGCAAATTTTATGAATTTAATTATACAATATTTAAGAATAACATCACAGATTAATAGTTTCCTAATTAAGTGTAATTAACTTTAAAATATTAACATTAATCTTTAATATAACTTGAAAAATATAGAGATATGCTAAAATGAAATTAAATATTTATGCATATTATTCTTCGTAGCAAACAAAACATGTTGAACTTTAAACGTTCGCATCTTGTAAAATGTTCTCTTTATCAAATGATTAGAAGAAAAAAATTAATATTAATTAAAATATGATTACAAATGGTATTAAGTGACTTTTAGTTTATTAGTTTAAAAAGATGCGCTCATTAGGAACTGTTGACTGTCAAAATATTTATTGAATGGAATCATTAGAACGAGTAATTTTTTTTCAAACACTGTCATAGTTTTAATGAAATTATAAATAGCTTTATAAATATTTAATCAATTTTTTTTATTTTCATAAAAATATAAAGTATAATTTATGAATTATTTTAATTTTTATTTTTTAGATAAGGTAAAAAACATGTAAACAAGATATTTTTATGCCAAAGCACATAATTACATCATAACTTCAAAATTTGTGTTTCATAGAAAGCAACTTGACTTCAATATATTCCTAAAACAATTATTTATTAATCGATAACGACACAAAACAATTTATTAAAATAAAGGTAATTTATTAAAAACATAATTAATTAATATTATCACAAAATTTTCTTCGTGAAAATATATTTTCCATTCAAATTTTAATTAAAATTCCATATCGAAATTAATTTTTAACTCTTGTATTGATGCGAATATTCCTGTAAACAAAACAAGAACCAGAATGCCTGAGATGCGTTAAAAGTAAAATAACATATATATTTTTGCACTACCAAAAGAAAATCACTCTTATTTTTATTAATTTTTCAACATTTTGCTTTAAGTATTAATAGTTTTAGAGTTTTAGAAACTATCTCTGGCTTATTAGTTTAATAAAGCGTATAGATAATTATTCTTGAAATTAAAACGGTTCATTAATCTAATTAATTCTCTCATTCCAATCATTAAATTCCAGTAATAATCCAATCTTTGCACATCCGACGAAAAATCGATTAAATGCGATAATCGCACAATTTGCAACGCATTATTAGTCGCAGAATTATTGTCTGCAGATAATAATCATATCATATAGCTAATTTTAGAGAGATTGCATCTTATTAATTAATTTGACTCATTATCGCTCTTCTTTGAAAAGAAGATCGACTCATTCTTAATATTAGTAAAAATCTTTATCAAAAATCCTTATTCGTACACAATTTTCTATTTTTTTTTTTTTTTTTTAATTTTCAAGTAGTTTCAAAAATATTTTTAATAGGTTTCTGATGCATAATGGCAAAACTCTAATAGGAAAAGTATAAAAAAAAAAATTGATCCATAACTTGCAATTTATCTTTCTTTAAAATGACAGAAACTTGCATTAATCTTTTAAACATTTCAGCTTACTTATTCTAAAACTCTAGATATCTTTCAGAACTTGAAGATAAGAAAATGATATAATCTTGAACTATTTACGTCGATGGATCGATTGATGCTATTTCTGAAGACAATTTACACTTAAAAATCGATATCCTAAGTCTGAATCGATACGAGTCAAGCCAAAATATCTCATTTAAATGTAAAATTTTTCCTTCATTATTACAGGATTATAATAAACTCTTATATATAGATATGCTGACGATAGTCATTGAGGATGGAAAAATCATTGAACTACTCTAGAGATAAATTTATTTAAACTTTTTTTTTAAATTTAAAAAATTAACTCGTAATATTTTGTATAGTCTGTTCACTTTTTGTTACATTTTTTTCTTCTGAGATTGGGTTATAAATCTTTAATTTTAATAAAAAAATTTCAAATTAATTAATTAATATTCTTTCTAATATATGTAACTCTTAAATTGCGGGTTTAAGACGGTTTGAAAAGTAAAATATTATTAAAAGTTTCCAGTAAGTTTAAACTTTTTAATATAATCCGAAAGAGAATCGCATCGATTGACTTAGCAGAAAAAGTTAATTGTTTAAGGCAGAGCAGCAAGAAAACAATGCAAATCCCGGACCTCAAAAGCTGCTATTGAACTGGAATTGTCAATTAACGACTAAGTTCGACTTTAAATTTGTTAGCATGCCTAAATGCAATTTGATTAATGGTAAATTTTTTTTCCTTAAGAAGAAAATTAGAGAAGGCAGAAAGGATTTTAACTTTATTAATAACAAAACTATTTTATTGAAATTTCGAATAGCATGATTTAAAATTTAAATATAACGTTTAAAAATAATAATATTTACACAAAATTAAATTTATAGGTAAAGTTATATGTTTATTTTTCTAATGGATAATTCATGTTCTGATTTTTATTGTATAAGTGTTTCCATCTTATAGCACTTCACTATAAAAACGGAAAAAGAAATTTAATAAAATTTATACAGTATATAGGCTATATATAATTCGTTTTGGAAACATTCTATACATTTATTGATAAGTTACCAGTAAGAATTATTAATATGATAATCAATGGATCCAGCAATTGTCACAATAAAATGATCTAAGAAATTATCTGAGAATTATCAAAGTAGCAACTTTTTATACAGTATATACGATTTAAAATAATTCTATTAAAGTAAATATATAACTTTTATTATAAATTTATTGATTAAGATGCTCCTTGATTCTGTTCAATGATTAATAACTAATAAAGATGATTCATTTGAATTATAGTCAATTAATAATTTATTATACACATACAATGTCTACATGATAAACATTTTATATTTTTAAATTGTTAGTTATTATTATTATTATTTAATTTTAATTAATCTCCATTTAATCAGAAGGTATCTTATAAAATGACATTTTATCACAAACTTCATATTTATTTCATATTCAAAATAAAGGAAAAATGTTAATTTTATAGCATAAAAATTAGTTATAGTTTTATAAGAAACTTTAATTTAGCTAAAGCAGTGAAATATACTATAAGGATTACATCTACCCAATTTCTAGCTTCAGTAACACTAAAATGTGAGAAATTATTCTTTTGGGAGACATTGAAAGCGAAAATATCTTAAGACATTGAAACAAAAGTAATTTACTCGAAGAGAGAGACTGATTAAGTATATATACAAAAACACTTAGCTATTTTTTTATGTTATACAGAAAAAAAAATCTATCGAAAACAGTAAAATAAAACAAAAGGCACAATTATGAACTCAGATCTTAATTTATATTTTATAAATCTAAAAAGTTTCCAAAAGTTCCAAAAGGAATTGTTATTATTAATATTAATTATCGCGCTACATGCTTTAGACACAACTTTAGAGAAGATTTAATAAAATGGATGAATACATTTTCAATCTGTTAAAAACCCGAGAAAAAGTTCAGACATTTTGAATAAGAATAAACAAGATATTATGAAATAATGCCAAAATTAAAAAACACGTTTAGATGATTTTGTAAATATAACTCAAAAATTAATCAAAACCAGATGTAAATGTTCAAGTAATTGTTAAAAACAATATAGTAACTTACTAAATTCATGCTCCAATGGATTCAATTTTCCAGATGTATTTACGGTGTTATAATTTTTGATTTTTCAATTTGGAGCACAATTTTTCGATGTCTTTCTATTCACGGTCAAAGATTTTTGAAATCCATTTTTCTTGGTCATAACTTCTCGGGGCATTTTTAAACTGGTCAAAATTTTGTTTTTTATATATTTATTGTGTATTAAATATTTTTTGATGTCTTTAGCATTAAATCGACTGTATTGTACCACTTAGTTATGCACTACAAAAAATTCCGTAAAGTTGGATACAAAAATAATCATTATGGATTCTTTTACAAAACTAAAGATTAGTTGACGAGCCACGTAAAAATGAAATGCTTAGATGAAAATTACTATACTATTAACCTATTTTTTACGAATAGTTTCCAAAAACACTTGATTGAGATTTTCAATATTTCGATGCCAGGTAGAGTAACAGCCATTTAAACTATATTACTAAATTAAACTTAAAAAAACTACCTATGACAAATTCTTAAGATTTCACAATATCATGTAAAGATTATTACTAAAAACAAATAAATCAAGTAACTTATGTCCATAGCAAGCAAAAATTACTATTTTCAAACACTTTTTATAATAAATTTTCGCAAAAAATCTATTCAAGTATAGAAAAATAAACAGTGGATATATTAAAAAATGGCTAGAATTATTAAAAATTTATATTTGACAAAGTAAAGGCGATGACTGATATTCAAAGTAAGTTCCTGATATTTTAATTAAAAAAAGATATGATAAACATTTATTTTTATTATATAGTATATAATTATCATTCTACGATTTTAGAAAAACTCTTATGAAAACTAATTAAATAGTTACAGAACAATTAATCATCTAATTTTGAAAAATGGCATAAATAGAGCAGAATGAACATAATTTATGTTGGTATCCTTAATCAGTAATAAAATAATTTATTCTAACAGAATACAATAAAATTCGTTGCCGAATATGTTTATTTTGTATGGAGTGCAGAAAAAATTACATCAATAGATAAGATGATCTAAGAATATTTTTTATTTCATTTTGATTAATAGCTTAAGAAATTTTAAAAAATATTATTATTCAAATATTCAAGAATATGATATGATAAATAGAAAAGCTTTCATGTCTATATATCTTAACAGTAAACAAACTTTAGCGCTCTCTCTCTCTCTCTATATATATATATATATATATATATATATATTTTTCATTTCTTTTATAGCTTCATTAAATCTATGCAGAAAAATTTTTCCAGCTGAATTTAGATATTCTAAAGAATGAACTTCTAATTCATTTTTTACATATACATCTCTGTTTTCGTCTCATCACTTGTTTTTAAATGTAAATAGTTTTTCATTACTCTTTGACTTTCGAGGAAAACAAGAAAAAACCATTTCTAATGTTTTAAAAAGCTTTTGCTTGAGGTATAAAAAAAATATGCATTAATTCGTTTTATGATCGATGCAGTAGTCACGAGTTTTTATTGGAGATAAGAATTCTTAGAGCAAAAATTTATATTTTATCAAAGTTTTCCATATCTTTTTAAATGAATTAAATATAAATTGCAAAACTTTGTCATAAACTGTGAAACTTTTATAATCGAAGTTTTTACAGGAGACAATAATATATTCTGCAAAAGTTTATTTTAACATTTGAATATCTCAAAAAAAAAAAAAAAAAAAAGTCTTTTGTCTTGATCTCTAAAATTTTTAGTTTTTGTTCCAAATTTGTGTTTTATTTCCGAACAGATTTAAAAATTTTTAAAGTTGAAACGAATTTGTTTTAGATGACTTTAATATCACAATAACTTAGAAAGGAAGTTTATAATTTAATAAATGTTTTCAGTTTTTATTTAATAAAAACAAAAATTGAAAAATATGAATGTGTTATGTACAGCATTTAATATATTCATAAAATAATTAATATTATTTATAAATTTAGATTTAATTTCGTGTACAAAATGATTAAATTTCCATATCAAACAATGAATTTTAGTTATGTAAATTAATTAATTTGAATATTCAGAGTTTTTCAAAGAAAAATGTAAATCGGAAAAAGCATTTGCTAATTTTTTTTGTCTTATTAATTATTAAACAATCAACAATTTTTATCAAACTTAAACAAATTTTAGGAATTTCTTATTGTTATGCTTTTTTAAGATCTGAAATTAAATTTTAGATAATTTTTTAAATTATTATTTTTTGGTAATTAAAAAAATTAAATAAATATATGTCGAAGTATGAGCGGATTGTTATTATTGTTAATATTATTATCAAAATTTTTTATTATATTAAAAAAATAATTTTAGATGAGTTTAATATTACAATAACTTACATCAGAAATGTTTAATCGCAATTTTATTTCGAGAGAAAATTATATAATCAAGTTTATGTCGATAATAATTTTTTTTATTAGATTTCCATGAAAATATCTTCATTAATTAAATAACTCTTTCGTAAAATAAAAAATTACTCATACAGTACATTGATAAATTCTCACTTTTTTTCCTTTAGCACATAAAAATCTTACATTAAATCTAAATAAACAGACGTATTTTGATAAAAAAATAGCATCTTGATAGCCTGTTACATTCAGAAAAATATAAAAAAAAAAATCGTTCGTTTTACTAATCTATCATTTTTTCATCATGAAGTAATTTATGGAATAACAGCTATCTGGCTGCTGGATAGATGAAGATGGTCGAATCTAATGTCTCAGGTGTTCCATCATGCCACAAATTCCTGTCAAATGAATTTATGTTATTCCTCCATGTTGAACAGCATATAGAATGATATTTTGGAATCAGAATAATTCATTATAATGTTTTCAACACCGAAACGATATACTAGTCAATATAAATATATGTATTAAATAATCACCATTATCTTTAGGAAATGTTTATAAAAACACAAAGAGATCTAAACAAATTTTTATAATGTTAAAATTAAGGTTAAAAAATTAATATACTTTGTTGATTTTTTATTTATTGAAAATTTAAAAAAAAATGAATATTTTATGTATAGTGTTTTAATATATTCATGAAATAATTTATATTATTTATAATTTAAATTTAATTTTATATAAAAATAATTAAATTTCCATAACAAATAATAAAATTTAGATGCGTAAATTAATTAATTAATAATCAAAGCTTTACAAAGAAAAATATAAATCGTAAAGTATTTGTTAATCAACAGATCGATCGAATATTGTGTTAACATTAAAACAAATCTTATAAAATTATTAAAATAAAGATTAATTTAAGTTTATTTTTGATAGCTATGTATTTATTATTATAAGCTAATAGCGTAAATTATATATGAAAATATATGGCATATATTTGAAAATAAAATCCTTATTAAAATATAAGACCATTTGGCTGGAATTTTTATGTATTTTTGTAAAATAAATTTTTTTTATGATACTAAAAACACTTATTAAAGTACAGCACTGTTTAAAATTCAATGGAAGGAATAGCGAAAATTATCATGTCTCAATAAAACTAAAATCTAGTACGCAATCTAAAATTACGGTATTTTCGCTACTGTAATAAAAGTGTAGAATATTAATGTAAAATAATCTTAACGTACAAAAAATATATAAAAGATTAACACGTTTCTAAAGTTAAAGATTAATAAGTCTTTTAAAAAATGGATGGGAAGACATTCTTCAACAATAAATAGATTTCGTTCCTTTATAATTTATGGATTTTATTAAAAATGTATTTCAAACTCATTAAATATTCTTTTTTGTAGATATATAATGCTTTAACTGCTTTATATAAATTAAAATTTTAATCAAAAATATCTACTAAAATATAAGTTAATTTATTTCTCCATATTTTTTAGTGTTTTTGAATAATGGAATCCATCAAGTGATGAAAAAATTAATTTATTGATTGGAGGAAATATTTAATATTTCTTTTTTCAAGAATCACAATCGTATTAATTTTTTGAAAGAAATAAATATTATTGAAATGATATTACATTTATTATCCCATAATATATTCTATGGAATAAAACGTGCTTATCTATTAAAATAATTTTTTATTTCTTTCTAAATTATCATTCGATATTCTATCTTAAATTAAACTTTTAAAATTTTTCATCTAATACTTATTTATGTGATAACGTGATTAAAAAAAAATTCATTAAATAAAAAATAATTATAAAAATAACACAAATTAATTTTTTTGTAATTGTTTACGTAATTAAAATAAGAGAGCAAGTTATGCTTTTAAGCTTTCTATTTCTAAACTCTGTTCTGTAGTTATGTTTATGATATGGTGATAAATTATTTTATAGTGAATACTTTAGTTTTTAATCAATTTTATATGATCTCAATTATATATGTAAGGTTATTTAATGAAATTGTCTACAATATGCTCCGTTATTTTTCAATTGAAGATTACATAACGAAAATTTACATCAAGTTTTATTTTTAAACTTGATAAAATTATCATCCACGTTTCATATTGTAAAAATCTTTGAGTGGATTCATGACTCAGAATCGTTGCCTAAGTTTATTCGAGTGAGTTCTTTGAAGAACAGTTTGTATTTCTATGAAATAATATCCAAAAATTTAATGAAAGACAAACTTTTGAGAAAGACAAGAAACGTTTTTCAACAACATTTCACGCAAGAACATGTGAATATAAGAATTCATCCTTTAAAACAACTGCCTTCTTATTCATAATTTCGTTGATCAATTATCTAACTTTTACATCTCAACTTATAAAAACAATTATCTAACTTTTTTAACAGAAGCTATTCACCACAGACTTCTCCACTAAAAGCTATCTATACATTATTGATATAACATATAAAAAAGTATAAAACGAAGAAAAGTGCAGTATTCACTATAACTCATAGCATTTCAAGCAACATTTTCATAACAGTTTTTACTAATATTACCTTGATAGTAGAGGAAGGTGGATATAGTTGTAGCCTGAGTATAATTGAAACAGAGCAATTTTCTTTCTTTTTTTTTAAAAAAAAGACCGCGCAGAACTTCGAGACACTGTTACCAAATAGCGTTATACAGTAACTACACATCAGCAAAATAGTAATGGCATACGTAGTGTCTCTGCCGAAATAGGAACAAAAAATCATTTTCCAGGTTAGTAATTCTTTCCTTTTGTAATTAAAACCTTATAGATCTAAAACTATTATCGATATTCTGCTCATACATAGTGAATAGAAGGCAGGTGTCATGTAGTTACATTTACTATAAATGTTGCTTAGTTTGAATGAATACTTGTTGCACAGGAGGGAAGAAGCAAAAA
>WUQG02218747.1:0-51845 GCA_011317285.2 Androctonus mauritanicus
TGTAGTAATAATACTATACTACTATGTAGTATAGTATAGTATAGTGTAGTACTAGTGTAGTCTATAGTGTAGTACTACTATAATACTATAGTACTATACTACTATACTATATCTATACTATATCTACAACTGTAAAAATATTTTTATATATAAAAATAAAAATATTTTTACAGTTGTAGATTGAATTGTAGATAATTTCTTTATTGCATAATTATCCAAATTTTGATGTTTAAGTTAGTTATTATAAGTGCAGTGCAATAAATAATAAGAAAATGAATATTAGTTGTGTTAATACATATATATTGGTTCTATCTGAATATCAAGAAATATTTAAAAATTTAAGATGCAGTTTTTTAAAATATATTTGATTGAAACACATATGTACAGCGCAGAATTAAGACATTTTGGCACAAGAAATGTTTAAAAAATTATAAAATTGTTCAATCGTTTTTAAGCTGCTTTTGGAGCATCCTTAGGCACAAAAACAGAGTGTGTGTGTGTACTGTATACACATATATATACTATAGTCTATGGACAATTTTCTTCTAAAGAATTATTGCAACATTTCAGAATTTTATCTTTTGAAACAATATTTTTTCTCTATAAAATTCTTTCATAGTGTAATTTGTTCAATTTGATGCATATCTCACAAAAAGAATAATCTTCGATTTTTCTCAATTTTGTTTTATTTCTTAACAACTAGTAGATGACTTATACATGCCATAACTATATAGCCATCCATCTACTCTTCTATTTATCTTCAAAGTACTTAGATATTTATAAATACAATAACAATACAATTTTTCAAACTTTTGATTTTTGTTTGGAATTTATTGTTTGCTAAAAATCAGTTTCAATATCAAATTCTGAATAAAATTGTGATATATATAGATATATAAAATAAATATTATATTCGAAATTTTATTCAAAAAAACGTTCAATTATTCTTGTTCAATAGAAATTTTATATAAGACGATGTTTTCGTCTTCGATTTTACAAATGATTACTATAATTGTTCAAATATCAAACGGAAAAACTTGAAACTTGTATTTGAATATTTGTTTTACATTCTAGTCGGAATCAAGCTTTCCATATCTTATCTCTTGCTGAAAATCTTTTTTACTATAAAATGATATCATGCGATATCGTCGGTCTACATATCAGAAACATTAAAAATACTAGAAGCATATAATAACATGTACCGAAACGACATTTTAACCTTTTATAACAGTGTACCAATATGATGTCTGAACTTCAGCTGCTCCATTATTTATATAGACCTGATAGATATACTGATATGGTGGTATTGGCAAGAGAATCGTTTTTTTTTTTCAAATATTTTATCAACTTTCTAACTAAAAAAAAATATATCTTTATAGAAGGTTAGGATTTTAGATGAAAGTTTGAAACGCTTTATCATTACTGTACTGTAGTAATAATAGACTCTCTTGGATTTGAAATCTTGATCCTCATAGCCTTCTATTAATTCTGCTGTGTATCATTAAATTTTTTCAGTTTTATATTTTTATATTCCATTATAATGTAAATATTTAATTTTATTTTCTGATTAATTTTATTTTGCTATTTGCATAAATTATCAGACAGTAAAAAAGAAAAAAGAAAAAAAAAAAAAAACATATTATTATTTGATCTTTCTCTTTATTATTACTTAATTTGAACATTAAAAATAATAAACTTTCAATTTTCCTACATTAATTTAAAATTGTTTATTCAAAGAAATTATTTTCTATTTTAAAACGTTAAAATGTTTATTTTTTCTTTTAATGCCAATTAAAATAAATTTACTCGGTTAATTAATAAAATAATTTTAAATTGCACATTAATGGTGAATTTAAAATTTTTAGAAGTTTTAATACTCTAACGAGTAAAATATAAAAACTTATGTTTAAAATTATTATAAATAATTCTTTAAATAAGAACTTTTAACGTTATGAGCACGAATAGTACAACGAATTCATTTTCATCTGATTCACTGCATTGAATTTCTATTGTTTATGTATGTGCATATGACTATCGCTATTCTTTATATTCTATGTAACTGTTATCAATGTCGTTATCTTTTAAGAATGCAAATAGCACTTTGGTTTCGATGCATATCGGCAGAACTTCCCTCGTCCCACTTTACTAAAAGGTCACCGAATTCAATCTGACTGCAATTCTTTTTATAGAACATTTTCTAACTGGTAGAAGTTTTCAAATTCGATTTTTGCCTGTTTAGAATTTTTCTTTAATATTTTTTGAATAAATAAGAATTTTGTCTTATTTTTTTTTACCTAAAAAAAAACAATTTTTCTCTCTGATTAATTATTTTTTAACGTAAAAAGACGAAGATAATGCATTTTTAATTATACAAAATTCTTTATTTAAAAAAAAATTATCAGTCAGTCAGCTAAACAGTGCAAAATAAAATAAGTACAGCTTAAGTATGCAGGTGTAACAAATATACTATAAAAGTAACAAAAATTATTAATAAAAAAAAATAGATGAATAATTAAAGTTATTGAAAACTCAAGAAAATTTAAATTAATTTTAAATATTTATTATTATTTGTCTCATAATTGCATTCAAGTGCTTGATGTAAAATAAGTTTTGATCTTGTTACCTTACTAACAAATAAGTCATTTTTATTAAACTTTTTTTTCAAATACATCAGTTTAATGGCAAAATTTAGCTGTTCCTCATCACAATAACATTTTATTTTATTAGTAATAAAATATATTATATTAATTATATCAGAATCAATAATTTATGAAAGTCTACAGTAGTGTGATTTCAGTCATATTTACGATTAGAATCTTTATTATTGCTGTTTTAACAATCTTATTTATAAAATTGATGAATTATTTAACAAACTTGATTAAGATGCACATATAAATAAAAATAATAATGTATCAAAAACTATATGGCTATCATTAAAATTTTCGATACATATATATATTCAGTATTTAAAAGTTTTAATGAATAGAAATGTATTGTCAGAGCAGTCTTTTATCATTTTTATTTTCATTGTTTTACAAGCGTATTGAGAAAAGTATTTAAAATAAATTAATTTGAATTACAATAAGATGATTTCACAGAAATTTAAAACGATATTTACTAGAAACATATATTATATATTATTTAACAAAGCCATTGTAATTCAAGACGTAGCACAATGCTGCTGTTTATTAAGGAAAACAACATCATTCATTTTATTTGCCAAATAAACAATTTCTATCTAATTAATTGTTTCATTATTAAAATTAAACTTATTTTATTTATTTTTTTAATCAAGATATCTTTACGAATTTTTTTTTCTTATATTAATATTGTTTATTTATTAAATAATATCAAATGTAAGTCTTTTTTCCAATTAATAAATAATATTAAATTGAGAATTTGTGGTGTATTTTAATGATATACGAAGGTAGAAATTTTTCATTCACTGGCTATAAAAAACATTTTTTAAATCAGTAGAAAATTAAATAATAATAATACAAATTATATATAGGCCTATATATATACTGTATATATTAAGTTATATGTGTGATGTCAAAATTAATTCTGATTAAGCGTGAAATATCTTAACTGTATTAAAGTTATAATTAGTTATAAATAGTAAAAATTTAAGATAACCGTTCAGGCATCTTAAATACTAATTTTCGAAGTTATCTAATTTTATTGCATATTTGTTATCGAGACGTCATTTATCACATTACAGGACCAAATGCACTTGGCAATGTTATTCAATCAAACGGAACTTCAATATTTATTATCTAATCACATTTCATATTATCGATAGTTTTATTAGAAACCCAATTGCTTCATAATAGCAACCAGATAATAATGAATGATAGCATCCAGCTTCCAGTGCTTGCTCCATGTGTTTCGCCATTCTGCTGATTTATAAAATAAATCAGATATTTTAAATTAATATTAGACTGTTTTTACTGGTAGAATTTATAAAAATATTTAAATTTTCTGATCTTGTATTTTAAATTGCTATTGAAAAGTTATATACTGTATAAATATAACTTTTCAATAGCAATATATAATATTTTTTTCCTTCTTAAAAGAGTAATAAAATAATAAAATGTAAATTTAAGTAAAATTTAAATTTTGAATAGGAAAAAAATACGGAAAAATAATCGTGAAAAATTATTGAATTTTTTAAACAATAAAAATAACTACAGAATAAATATTTAAAAGTTGCTTTATGTATAACTTACTGAATAGTCCAAATATAGAATTGATGCAATATTTCGATCCATCTGTTCTATCTTGACATTCAGATTTTTAAAGAAACCCGATTATGAAAAAAAGTTAGCTTTTCCAAAAGATTTTTGAGATGTTTCTTGCATAAAGTAGGTCACTGCAGGTGTCATTCTAAGAAAAAAAAATATTTTTTCGACATGAAAGCCATTTAAAATATCCAAAATTGTTGAACTTTAAACAATTTTTTTTTTCTTCAGCGATTATTTTCGTTTCTAAATAAGATTTTAAAAATAATATATAAAAGTTTAAAGAATAAAAATTCTAATATAACGAATAATTTAGTTAAATTTATAAAAATACATGTCACGAAGAGAAATTTATTACCAACTATATCAAATTTTAATACTGGAAGATAAGATTAATATTTCATCCAAAATATATATCCGATTAAATCCTAAAAACAATTTCCTACAGAAACCAAAAATATATTACAAATTGTCATATTTATTGTTTTGTATCCAGTTATAAATGAAACTTCTTTTACTTTAATGCCAAAATTGGTAAAAACTAAGCAACTATGTTTGCCATAAGCTACCGGGATAATGTACCGCTTTCGCTCTGCTGACCTTAAAATATTTGGTTGGAAAAAAGTGAAATTTTGACATTACTCACATAACTTGGAAGATTATTGCATCTTGTAAATCATATAACACTCTTATATAAGCTTACATAGTATTTTGTTTTGCTATATTCCAGAAGTTACAGAGACTGTAGTCGGTTTGGAAGGAAGCCAAGTCCTTTTGCCTTGCGACATCACTCCACCTTCGTTGGATGATGCAGTTGCTTTAGTGCTTTGGTATAAAGACGAGACGACAACTCCATTCTATAGTTTAGACGCCCGACGTGGAAGTTTAAGTCAAGCACGGCATGCTGCTAGTGAAGAAGTGGGTAGGAGATCTTATCTAATAATATCCAACAACCCGGCAATCTTACAACTTGACAACCTTTCTTCTGTTGACGAAGGAGAGTATCGCTGCAGAGTGGATTTTAAAAAGGCTCGATCGAGGAACTCGGTTGTTATTCTTGAAGTAGTTGGTAATTTCTTTTACTGAAACGTGAATAAAAGTTTAAACTATCTTACAAAACTTAATTATATAATCTTCGTTTTTATTATGTGATACTTTTCATTTAATACACTTTTACAATGTTTGTTGACATTCAAAAAAATATATAAAAAGTTTATTGTTAATAAAATTTAACAGCGTAAAATTAAATTTAAAAAATTATCCAATCTTTTTAAAACAGTTCCTCCAAAAAAACCAATTATCATGGACAAAAACGGAGAAATTCTTCATCAAGTGAGTGGACCACATAATATCGGTGACAAAATAACACTTATCTGCGAAGTGGAAGGTGGTAAGTTTATGTTTAAAACTGTTTATATATATATACTGTATATATAGTATATATATAGATATGTTGCAGTTATAATAGACTGTAAACTGTTTTGATTTTATGTAGGTAAACCATTACCAGCAGTTACTTGGTGGAAAGATACTGTTTTGTTGGATGACACGTTTAAAGTCACGCCTCATGGAGTGATAAGAAACGAACTCGAAATTAACACTTTACGACGAAATGACTTAATGACTGTCATCACTTGTCATGCGCAGAATAATAATATATCTCTTCCCATTACGTCTTCCATCACCATTGATATGAACTGTAAGTAGTCCAAATGTACTTCGAGTGCCATAAATTTTATGTTTAACGTTTTTGATAAATTTTTATATTTTTCGAAAAATTTTTTAAAACCGAATATACGGTATTAAATTATTTTTATGAAAGTTGGCAATTTTCATGAATATTTAATCCTGCTAATCTATAAAACTTTAAATTAGTCGTCTCGTTAACTTTAAATTGACTTAATTATAAACAATAATTAACTTTAAAAGCCGTATCTTAATTAATTTACTCTTAAAGAAAAATAAAACCTATTTTAAAATAAAATAATAAAAAAAAATCCATTATTTTCTTATAAACGAATTTATTTATTTTTAATAACTTTTATCACGAAAATTATATAATACAAAAATATCAGCAATTAAAATTTATAAATTTAATAACATTTTTTCAATTAAGATGATTTAAAAAAAGAAAAAATTCCAAGATGATCGTTAGTGTAACATTACCAACTTTTTACGACTGTTGGCTGCAGAAAATATTCTCTTTTAACGTATTAATGGATAATTATTTGTTTTACTGTCACTATGAAACTGTTTTGTTTCAATGCTAATAATTCTTTTAGGTAATTGTTATATAAAAAAAATTCATTATTTTCAATAATTAGAATAAAACGTAATTCTAGAAACGTGACGCTTCTTGGTTCATTTACTCCAACAAGTTGGGATATCTAATTAAGAGAAAAATGTAGTTCTCATCTTAAACCAGAAGAGATTAGACTTATAATCGATCATTCTTGAGAACTGTGACTTGATATTCATTAATTTATTCAAAGATTCTTTGCACAAATTTTCAAAATATAATATTTTCTAATTATGAACTAAAGATTAATTTGTCGTTCTTGTTTAAAATTAAAGAAAAATAAAAACAAAAAATCAGCACTCCTACCTACTCACTGCTGATCAGAAAACAGTTTCGAAAGTAATTTTCTTGTTAGCAACATCCATCTTTGTAAAAAGTTAAGAAGTTTTATCAAAAATGTATTTTTATGATGAAAATTTAATAGATTTCAATTGGAAAATATTTATATATGTTTTCAATCATTTTGATTATGTTTTTTCAATTATTTTCTTCTTGAAAATAAAATATTTAATGCGATGTACAATTCATAGGCATTTAATATATAGAAAAATGATAACTATAAGAATTGAAAACATAAATAAATCTGATTTCTGTCTAGAGAACATTAAATTTATTTTATGGAAGTTATTAAAGAAATTGCATGATTAGAAGAATCATATATGCGGTACTTTTAAAGTTTACACGTTTATTCATTAACTTTCATGTTGGAATAAATAAAAACTTGGTAATTATCAAAATTATCAAAAAATACAGTAGAGATAGAAATGAATATAATCTTTCTTTCTTTTCTTTTTTTCATTTACTCCTGGGTCATAATCATCATTATAGTAATCTTGAATTTTCAGCAATTATGAAGTTTTTTTTTTCACCGAGATACGATAAATACTCAGATATTTCTTCTAACTCATTAGGTTTGTTTTAATTTTTTTTTAATATACAGAAATATTCTTTTGGATTAATGTGTTTAATATTAGCAATCCAAACGAATGAACTTTAATTAGAAATCACGATGTTAATAATAGTGGAGTGATATCTCGATTTTTCAAAATAATCGCAACTGCATCATTTCCAAATAATCGATTTTCTGTTTGTAGAAGAGTCAAGGAGTAAAAGTCATTGAAACACTTTAAAGTATTTTGATGCCATTTAGTTGATGCTAGATGATAAATTACGTTACGGACTAATTATATAATTTTGTATTGATAATTATTCTTTTTTTTATATATATATTTAACAATTTCGAATTATTCTTATTATAAGTGAAAGATCATAAATATTCAAAAGTTAAACAAAGTATTTAAAGTTCAGAGGCGAGTCGATTTCGATGTAAGTTTAGACAGGTACTAATGAAGCGCAGAACGAAGTGATTGAAAGTTTTCGAACTAGTAGAAAGTCATGTAGCTTTAATGGTAGGATATGGAGTCAAATGACACACTAGACATCAAGTCACTGCAGTTGATATAGTTGCCTAAGCTAGTTTGTGTTTTTCTTCAAACTGTATCTAAATTGAAGAGAAAAGGACCAATTGACCTCAGTGAACTACTAGATAAATAAATGCAATTCTTTTCTTTTATATCATCTTACAGGTATTTTCTAAAAGAAACCATTCTTCTGAACTCTAAGCTTTAATTAAAGTATATTTTCCGCTAACCGTACACAGGGACTTCGAGTAATTCGAAACCATAATTACCTACAAATTTTAGAACTTTGTATATATATATATATATATATTATTTAGGAAATATCTATATTCCACTGAAAAATCATTAAATAGTTTAATTAAATTTAAATAAACAAAAATTAAATTTATTTTAGAGGCAAAATAATAATTACTTTAGCAAGATAAATATGATACTTGTGGTTTTCCAAGCGGAATAATAACATAAAATATTCTTTTAATCTTTCGTAATACTTACTATACTCGTTACTGTTTCACAAATAGTGACTTAAAGAAAATACACTCGCCTTTTTCTACAACTTGTTGAAAATATACTTCAATACATGAAATGTATTTTGAACTATAAATGAAGTTACGAAACAAGGTATAAAATAATTTTTGTAACTAATTAGTTTACAAGTCTGTAGTGCACATACATGTTCTGTTTTGCATGAAGAAATAATGAGATTAATTTTACATATCTATAGATACGAAGGCGTTTTGAATTAAAAATAAAAAATTGTTGCAATATACAAACATATTGCGTTAAAATAATTTAACATAAAATTGTTTTGACTTTTTTTAATTTGACATTTATCAAATTAAAAAAACGAATGAAATTAGTGAATAATTACGATTCAATTTTCTCTTAATCTTCGTAAATAACGAAAAATTTCTACTTAAAATTTTTATTTTCGTTACTTCATTGCTAAATTTGATCATTCTTATTTTCAATCTTGTTACATATTACTTCCCAAGAGATCATAGAAAGCATCGAAAATATATAAAATTTTTGAAATAAAAATATTTTCTCAAGAGACTAACTAGAAAGAAAGATATTTTTGAAGCAACTCTATGCATTTTTTCCCTCCATAACCTTTAAACATAAGTCATTGCATAGAACTTTTTTATTTTAATTTTCTTAATTCAAATCGTAATTGTGTTTTAATCTGATAATATTGAATTCTATTATTAGAAAATTGAGTTTAATTGAGACATCTTACTATATTTTAATGTTTATTTAATGTTATCATCGAGAAAGTTAAAAATAGAGTGATGCATCTCGACTTAAACATTAAAACAAAATGTGTTTTTCCATCAATTAGAGATCCAAGTCATTAGTTAAATTAACTCCATCATTGTTATAAATTTTAATGTTTATAGACTAATTTAGTTTATAAATAAATTAATAATAAGATTTATTCGTTTATTGTAAGTGCTTTTAACGCTACACGAAAAGGATTTGATTGATCTCTCGACAATTTTTAGATATCCTGAAGTGCATTCGATGGCATAACATAGCCACTAAAGAAAATAAAGCATGAATATTATTTAAAGTAACTTCACTCACTTGCCATTTTTTTTATTTTATTTTTTTCGTCAAGTGCGACGGAATCTAAACAGACACCAGTTTTTATTATTTTTTAAAAATCTACTTCTATCCAATTGCCATTCATACTGTTTTTTTACTTATCCTTTTACGAAACGCCATTTTTTTTATTTAGTTAGAACTGAACTTGGTCTTTTCTGTCTTCGCGACATGCTGTATTCCTATATTTTAGTTGTAACAAGAAAGATAGCCACTTTGTTGATATATATTGTTGGAAGAGTTGATAAGAAGGTTTGAATAAAAAGATAGTGGTAAATCTTTACAGGAATCATCAAATAAGTCACTTTCGAAATAAAAAAGTTCTTTATTTCAGGAAAACATGTTTATAAATTCATAGAAAATTTTTAAGAGTAATTCAGGTTTAAATGTATAAATGAGAACATTACAGTATTTCCCTTTCCAGTTTTGAATTTTACTTTACTTTTTGTAGTTAAAATTATTAAAGAAAACTACCAACATTTAAAAATATATATTAATGAATAATTTATGAAAGCCGCGATCAGCTTACTAATATATATTCTGTAAGTGAAAATGGTTTTCTTTTCTTATTTGATGCATCGATTTGCAATTTTTGCATCTGAAATTTTAATTTTAATACTGATAGCGATGAAAATATCTACAGTTTTAATTATTTATTTTTTCTTAAATTTTCATACTAGCATTTTAATAATATTTTCTGCTTTTTTTATATATAAGCTTTCTTAGAATATAAGCAAAAATAAGATGTCACAATCTTTCTTACATGTGGAAAAAATATTTTTTTACGTATTTTATTGGTATAAAATGAGAAATTTGAGATAATTTGAATAAGAATGGTAAGTATTTTTAAATAAGAGAATAATACAAGCAATAAAACATTTAAAATTTGACAATAAAATATTATGTAGTAGAGATTAATAATTTAAATTTTTTTTTAATTAAGAAATATAATTTATTAGTTAACTGATTGTTAATTCCCGAATATTATCAATTAATTTATTTTTATTTATTAAATAAGTACAAATTCTAGATGTTTTACTAGTTTGTTACAGTACTGTCTAGGTGGATCGATCAACGCTTTGCAGATATTACATTCGATGCTTTCTGATTCAAAGGTCACTACAAAGCTTATCTGTACCATTAATACGAGGTTTAAAGCTTAATACATTTTTACAGCAAAAGATAGTGTGCGATATCATTAGGTACACGTTAATAAAATGAATAAATTTAATTTGTTGACTTAATTATATAAGAATCAATTCGGAAATTGAATTTACATAATGTTAATTATATCATAACTGATTTAATTATTACAGGAAATAGATAAGATTAGGAATTGTAAGAAACTAAAGTATCATTTTATCAGCTAAGATATTATTAGCTCTGTTAATCATTCCATTATCATTTTAAATGGAAACATTCATACCATTCTGTATCAGAATAGAATTGTTGCAGAGTTATCCAAAACTAAAATTCCTAAAAAAGTTATAGCTAAATTAACAAAAATCTTAAAATATTTAAAAAAAATTTTATTCTTGTTCACTGACTCTTCAGATTACTTTTGACGATTGTTTTTGTTTAATATTCTGCTAAGAAGATATTAATAAAAGTTATTATGGAATTTAAGTTGATCTATAATTGATTTCGTATTTTTTTCTTTATATAATGAAGAATATAATCTAATAGAGAATAATATAGAATTCCCATGCAGTATTTTGAATTTTTATCGATAAAATTCATTTAATATTTTAATTTTTTATCATAAATTTTAGCATCTTAAAGCATATTTAATATTAGTATTCCTTTAAAATATATAACCATATGTGAAGCATTTTGACAGAATTTTCCCTTCTAGATTAATTGAGAGCATAATTATTATGACAATTACTCAGAAAAATTTAATTCATGTCAATTAGAAATAAATCTTTCTTGACTCAGATTTGAAAAATATATGACGACTACAGTATACATTAGTCAATTCACGTATCACTAGATACTAACAAATGTCATAACTTTTGACTGACTATGACTTCATTGCGATCCTTAGTTCTTTTAAATAACTTAGAAATAATGGTGTTAGAATGTTTTTATTAAATTTTTATGCGAAAAGCTTAAAAATATTCCGTAAATAATTTATAGAAGAATTATAATCATTTCACTACTATATTTATTATAAAATCAACGGTATTAAAGAAAAAATAAAATAAATACTTTTATAGGATCAATAACAATATTTTAATTTCAGTTAATCGAAAAGGTACATATTATTCTTGTTTATTTTCAGAAAACCTTACATTCTTTTTACTGAACTTGACAGATTTAAAATACAATTCAACTGTTCTAGCAAAAGAAATATAAAAAAGTATGCGGAAAAAAGTACGTGAAGATGTTTTTGTTTTGTTTTTGCTACATTAGATATAATGGCCACACACTCTGGTGAAATTTACTGTATAACTTAAATTGATGTTTTCCATTATTACAGAGAATTTTTATCACTTGTAACCTCACTTATTTTACTAAATAATATTAAAAAAAAAGCAAATTCGCTAAACGAATATTTTAACAATTTATATAAGATAAATGTATTGTTTAATTCAATGAGAAAGCAGAGTATATAGTGTGGTGTCTTGAATAAGTTTCTTATGTGCATTTCGTGGTATAAAAATCTAATTTTTCTTTTCAGAATTTTCTTTGTTGTATAAAGATTTATTTCGAAATCATCGGATAAATTTAATAAAAAAATTTTTATTTCTGTTTTATTCTTCTAGAAAAACATAAACCTTGCATGTATAAATCACTCCAAACTTTCATATTCTATTTTAAAACATTTCCTCAATATATCACCATTCTACTATACCTTACAACTTTTTTTCGATCATAAAAACAGTGAAATTTTTCAACTACAGTTTTAAAATCAAAATAAATTTTTTTACAATTGAAAACAAAAATCACAGATTTAATATAATATTTTCGTTTCGATCAAGAGTTATAGTAGAATGATGTCTTTAAGTTGTTTATTCGCATCGAATTTTTAATCTATATTCTGGCAATCAATCCATTATTATTGTCAAGCATACTAAACTAATTATAGTTAATTACATTTATCTCAAGGAAGTTATTGATTAGAAAGATATTTACTGTAATAAGAACCTAGTATGCGAAATATTTCGCACATCTTTTCCTATATCTCTAGAGATTTCTATTTACATTCTTTATGGATAAATGAAAGAAAAATCTTTATTTATTTTTTATTTCTCGAAGAAAATTTTCGAGTTTAATTATAAAATTATAAAATATTTTCTTTTAAAATTAGTAATTAAATAAAATAAATATTTTAATTTGTTAATAATAATGATAACGATATTTAAATGGCAGTTTTCATAAAAATTAATGCTTTCCAGCGTAAAAAATTGCAGAAAATATTAAATATAGATTATATTTTATATTATCTATGTCATGAAGTTAATATCTAGTGAATAGTTTTTGAAATATTAGCAATAAATAGCAACCATTTACAGGTTCTCTTTCTTTTTTGCTAAAAATATTGCAGCATTTTTGATATGCAGTCAATGTTTCGTGCCTTAAATATTCCATTAGAGACCACGCCCAAACACGTCTTACTAGTAGAATTAATATTTGACCTATATTAAGGCACTTCTCTTTTTTTTTCTATGAGTCTACTAGTAAATTAGGCTGTAATTGTTACTGAGATCGCTTTCTGCGGAACACTTTATAGGGAGCAGTGACCTTTAGTGTCATCATAGCGTATCTGAGTGAACATTGATCTATATGGCCACTCACAGTGGCAACCAAACCCCTTCCGCAAGATTCCATGGCTCATCTGTCTTACAATCTTTCTTTCTCCAGAGATGCAAAGACAAAACTTCTGTTTCTAGATTTGCAGATTTGCTTTTTTTCGCTTCCAAGACTAATTTAAGAGACCGTTTTGCTTTAGAAACTGCATAAACTGCGATTTAAATTTAATAATATATATAAAAATATGCCTATAAATAAAAATTTAAAAACTATTTTTATTTGGAATAAAAATATGTCTAAATGTTAATTTTTAACATTTTTTTAAAAATTTCTAATTTGTTAATGTGGATATTTTGTTTAAACGTTGCATTTGTAAATGTTCTTCGGAACTTTTAGGATTCTTTTATAAGAATAAAAGTAGAGAACATTAGATAAGGTGCATTGTTGATATAGAGCACTCGGTGGTAAGATTGCTTGTAGAACTAACACTACTGATAAGAGATTCTAAAGGATGCTGAAATGAAAAGTAAGCTTAAAAGTGATAAACAAAGCGACCTATTCTTAGCTACTCTAGATACAGAGTTAAATTAAAACTCCCATTACTTTAATGACTACTAGCATTTTGTACTATATCAACCAAAGTAAACTTTTAAATTTTAAATTTTGCAAGGACCGGATCAAAAATTTAAATGGAGAATAACTTAAGCTAAGTAGGATATTATGAATTAATAAATAACGTTTAAAATTTACTTTATATTAAGTCTAATAATTTTATATAATATTATTAATCCTATATTTCATTAAACTCTAAACTGAAAATACCATTTACGATATTGATTTTAAAAATTTGTTATCGATGAATATTTTCTGTATAAAATATTTTCACAATTTTGGATTTAAATATATAATAAATATGCATATTTTATAAAATATATAAGAATTTTTTTCATTCATCTAATGTAACCTAGGAATATATTTTATTATAAATCTGAATTTTTGTTTTATAAATTTAAATTTTTATCTATAATCTAGCACGTATTATGAACTGTTAGAATTAACTGTTGTTTTATTTATTTGAATTATATAAAAAGAAATATAAACGTTATAAATTCGCAATTTTATACTTTATCAAAAGTGTACTTTCTCTCACAATATATATTGCAAAGTTCAGTCTCTACAGCTTTAGAATAAGCTTTAACCAACTAGAATAAAACTAAGTCAAGATTTTTGCCATAGAACGCTTTCTCAGAATATTTCTTTCTTAGAGGAGCAAGTCAAGCATGTTTCTGGTGCTGAATGGAGACGTTACTTTGAATCTGGCAGAAGGCGTAGATGACGTGGAAGAAGATATGACGCGAATAAAGAAAAAGAAACAAAAACGTTTTAAGACGCCAATTTCTTTGAAAAATTACGCAGAGTTCTTCAAAAATTCGAACAAATTCTACATTTCCATGTTTAACTCTAGAAAGGATTTTAAAAAATCACTAAAACAATCAGTAAGCTTTACGGAAACCAAAAAGTAATGTAGATAAATTAATACTAAATCGATTTTTTATTTAAATTTTTCTATAAAAATTGATGAAAGAAATATTTTATTATTGATTTGTAAACATTATAATTATATTTCTTCCAAAAATAAATCTTTATAACATCAGTTAATATCTTTAATTTTTATTTATTAATAGATTATCGATACATAGTATTTACGAACAGCGAATAAAGATGTTGGATAAACAAGCGTCTCAATTTTAACACATAAACATATACTGTATGCAGAATGTACTGTATGTACTGTGTGTACAGTATGTATACTGTATGTACTGGTAGAATATGAAAAGTAAAGAATTATATAAAATTATTTTAATTTACAGCAACATTAGTGAGGGGATTGTAGTTGTTATTAGATAAATTAATATGTTTAAATTGCAAATATGATAATTATGCATATTTGAATCGTTAATGCAAAAATCGTAATAGATAATTTTTAAATGGAAAGATAACAATTCAAAGAAAAAAAACATTTAAAATGATAAAATTTGAAAATCGTCTTGAAAATGAAGAGAATTGTAGAGAAATTGTTATGAAACGGCGTTTAGTTCTGCACGATTCAACTGTTATATCGCTTCCAATTTGTGCGAAATGCTATCTAACAAAGAAGATAGCTGCAAAAGCAAAGGAAGAATTTCCTGTTCTTTATAAGAATTATTTTCTATTTTTCTTCCATTTTTAATGATTTAAAAATAATATATCGCATTTATACCTCTTTTAAAAAGGTAATAAAATTAAGATTTAAATATTCTAACAAGTTTTTTTTTACGTTAATTTGTCTCATCCAATTATTATGCTATTCTCATACGTTATATATAATTTTCTTTAACAAAATTTTATATCTGAAACTAGAATTTTCATGAATTTTTAACGTTTTATCGCTTTCTGTCTGAAATTGTTATCTAAAACGACAAAAGGGAAAGCAAAATAATCTCATAAAATTTGCTTTCAACAAAATTTCAATAACTATAGTCTGGCTGTCGTGAATTGTGTCTACATTGATCTATAGACTTTTCAGAAATATGATATAATTGAACCAGATTTTTATGAAAGAATCAGTTTTAAGTTACGGTGAGATTATGAAATTGGCTACTGGAATTCAGAAATTTTTCACGATAATGATATAAGTTTAAATTTTGTGAGCACAATTTTCGCACAAATCATACAAGAATTTTTACTCTTCTATATTAATTGCAGAGGTGAAAGTAATATTTTTTTTATATCTAAATTGGGTGAATTTATATCTAAATAAAATAATAATAGATAAATAAATCAGTCAAAAATATAAAAAATCACGAATTATAACAGATTTTTATTATTATTATTATTAAATTTTAACAACTTCTATCTGGAATGTTTGCTTCTAGTCGTACGTATTAAAAATTGAACATTTATTTATATTTAGGACAAAAGTTATTTTGTACAAATACGATAAAAATTTCCCTTCTGCTTCGCATCATTTGTTAAGAATCAATATAATTCAACTTATCTTAACAAATAACAATTTTTATTGCATATAAAATTTTCTATTTTATCAGTGGAAACAGTTAGTTTATTCACACGAAAATATTGCAGTTTTTATCATCATTTTTAACTTAAAAAAGGTAGTAAATACCGTTAGTAGATTAGAAAATACTGGCGGAATATTAACAGCGATTTTATCTCTATCGTGTGAATTCAGCAAAAGTTTTATCTGCCAATAAATGCAGAATTCGGCTATAAAATTATTTAAATAACTCCTATTGTTTTATAACTTTAATTACGTGTAACATTAGAGTATTTAGTGCAATAATTTAGTTTAAAAATTCGAGAAAGATAGATTTAATAGCATATGACATACTTGAGGTACGATAAACACGACAGAATGTTTTTCTCTTTGCTATGGCACTATAAATATTGTATAACATGCAAGTTATTACAACATTTATTATGTAAAAAGTGCGATGATGATGTTGACAAAATATAACATGGTTGCATATGTTATAATTTCGAATTTTAAATTTTCGTACGATTAAAACATTAATAAGGAACTTGTTATTAATTTTGTCGATTGTTTAAATATTTGTAAAAGCGAAATTCAACTAAGTAGCTTAATCTGGTTTGTATAAATATTTATTTTGAAGCTTGTACGAGATAGAATATTCTTAATTAGTATTACATTAAAATTTAATTATTAATCCGCTCTGATTTCAAATTCCCATGAATTATATGGTGATATGACGTGGAAGACATATTAGAATCAATTTTCCTTACAAACTAAAATAATTTTTATTTTTAGCTTAAATTAAGGGAAATATCGTTAAAAACTGAGGTGTAACGTAGTATATAATTTAGAAATATAAATTTTTTTCGTATGTTGCCAAGTAGCTCATATTTCGATACATGTCTATGAAATGTAATGATGGTGACAGTTAAGAAAATGTGTGCTTGTCTAGGTGTTCTATTACCTTTCTTTAATTCTTTGCAGGAAGACACAATAAATATGTTTACATAGAGTCAAGTCTTTCTCGATTTATACTTTGTCGACTAAAGACACCACAGGAAACCGTGCAAACCTGTAAAAATCGATATATCAGTTGTTGATTATAGACAAGGAAGCCGTCAGCTTCCACTTTACCGGAACCACCTGCACTGCGATGTTTCCTTTCCAAATAAATTTTGTATTTTCTGCTTTACTGACTAATGTCATTTTTTTCACGCAATGTGACATCTGGGTAAAGCTTATAAACTCAACCTGTTATTGCAATATTTTGTTCACTTCGTTAAATCCAATCAATTTGTTGGAAGTGTTAATATTTATTTAAGCATATCACCTTTATCAATTTAAAATGAAATTTTTCGAAATTTTTTTTTTTTATTTTCTATATTTAATTATTATTTATTTGATTCTGTTCGTTGTAATGATTAAAATATTTCATAAAAGAAAATTACAAAATTACTTCCAATAGTTTACGTTCGTTTTCCGGATTATAAGAAAATTATTCAGCATTAAATTTATTAGATTCTGTTTACTGTTTTTGTCATAAAAATAATAATAATGTTATATAATTTAATATAATTTATTTCTCAGTTGTTACTTTCAATTTTTTCTGCTTTTTAACAATTGTCTGGTATACAAAAACATTATTTTTCCTACACATTTTACGTGAAATTTAATTCTCTGTTTTAATTTTCTCATTTTAATTAAGTAGATTAGAAGTTTTCTGCATTGTTTTTAATGTATAAATATTTTATAATTTTTTGCATTTCTTCTTTCAATGATTTTTAATTGTATGTCGTATATACAGGAAGATATAAGTTATCAATTTTTTTGCATTAAGTAAATTATTAGATTAAAAATATGTACATTATAAAGTGTTTAAAAATTTAGCATTTTTTTGATATTCAAAACAAAAAAAATTATTTTTTATAATTTTTTTTTATACTAAAGCTTCAATTATTTATTACATATATTTGATTCGGTGCGATACGCTTGACATTTATTACTAGCAAAACATTACTTTTTATGCTCTGTTCTTTTACGAATTATATTTTTCTTTTGGAAGGAAAAAAATGTAAGTTTTTTTTTAAATCAATTCTTAAGTATTCTTAAAAGGTACTATGTCTTGGAGAAAAACAATTCTGTGTAGATTGCTCTTTCATACCAAACGCCTGCACGATTCTTTCAACCCAATACTTGAAACTGTTAAAACTCTCCATAGAGAATAATGGATTTTTGCCAGCTGCGCCGACTTCTTGACTCCAACGTTTAGTTTTTAAAAATCGAAGCTATTCGATGCGTTGTTTAAAAAAGTAATGTCAATATCGAAAATCTGGAACGAAGAGTATGAAAAGCATTAAATGTTTGGTTACATTTTCAGTGCCTCCACTCGAGGTACAAATAGAAGGCAAACATCTACCGTTGTCTGCACAGAAACCTGTGGACTTAATGTGCCGTGCTGGAGGTTCTCGGCCTCCTGCTGTCATCACTTGGTTGAAAGGGAGTACAAAGATGAAACGGACGAGAGAAAAAATCTCGGATGAAGGAAACATTACGAGCAGCATACTGACTTTTGTGCCAACGATCGAGGATACTGGGAAATATATCTCCTGTCGGGCTGAAAACCCGATACTGCCAGGCAATGCGATAGAAGATGATTGGAAACTGGAGATAAACTGTAAGAAATATTTTCTTTCTTATCTTTCCTTTACTTGCAATTTTATTTGGATCATGCGGAACTGTTATCATCGAAACACCCTGTCTTTAATATGTCCTTACATAATAAATCCCATCAAAGCTGTATAAAATGTAACGATATTTTCGAAAGAAAATCTTGCAAACAGAAAGTTTGAATAGGCTGTTAATGAAATAGCAAATGCTTTCACAGATGATATTTTCATTATCGCTTTACATTTCCCATGATCTTTAATGTTAGGAATTTTGATTATATCTAAATTCAGTTTGCAAGTAAAATAAAAAAATATTTTTTTCAGATATTCCTCAACTTACACTGAGGTTAGGAAGTAAATTACGTCATTCTCATATTCAAGAAGGAAATGACGTTTATTTGGAATGTGATATTCAAGCTAATCCATGGGTAACAGATATCGGTTGGAGGTTCGAAGGTCGCGAATTACACACTAATACAACTGCTGGAATCATCGTTAGCAATCAGAGCCTAGTTCTTCAAAAAGTACAAAGATCAACAAGAGGAAGATATACGTGTACAGCAACAAATATCGAAGGAAAGGGCGAAAGCAATTCCCTTTATCTTAGAGTGCAATGTGAGCGAGATTTATAATTAATAGTATAACATAATCGGTTTACTTTATATACACTTCTTAATTTAATTTTTTTATTAGTTTGTTTCCTTTATTAAAGAAATAATGAAGCTAATTATTATTATTATTTATACTTTTAAGCATTAGTTTAAGTAATTCCATTAACTAAACTCAAACGAAATAAATTTGATATTTATCACACAAAATTAAGCTTCTTTTATCGAAAATATTTTTTATTTTGTCTGCAACTTTGCTTTTATAATAAAATAATTTATGTTATAACGAAAAAAATAAGCAGCGAAAGATATTAAAGGAAATTCTCTGGGATTTGAAATTTCTTAATTTATTCTATTTCCCATTATTGAATAAAATTTCAACAAAAATATCTCAGAAACTTTGGTCGATTTGAAAAAAAAAAATTAAATTCTGTAAAAATGCATAAACTTACTTCAAATTCGGACTTTCATTGATACTATTTCTTCAAAATAGACTCTCCAGTGTGCAAAACAGATCAGAAATGGCTGTACGGCGTTGCTAGACATGAGGCTGTGAATGTTACTTGCGAGATAGATGCGGATCCCTTAAAAGTTACTTTTTATTGGAAATTCAACAACTCCGCCGAGAGTTTAGATATATCAACCTTCAGCAGTGATAATAACCTCAGTACTGCAACATATTTGCCACGTACAGAATATGATTATGGAACATTACTCTGCTGGGGGAAAAACAATGTCGGTTTACAAAAAGAACCTTGTATATTCACCATTATTCCAGCAGGTATTACTCTGGTGCGTTGCACTGAGTTTTTTATTTATTTTTCGATATAAATTGTATTGTTTTTCGAACATAATATCGCTTGATATCATTGCATTCTGTATTTTGCATATACAGGTCCACCCGATCCTTTGCAGAACTGCACAGTCACCAACCAAACAGAAGAATCTCTAACGGTGCGATGTGTAGAGGGATACGACGGTGGATTGATTCAACACTTTGTTATGGAAATATACGATAGTTCGGTTCAGAGAATCGAAGGAAATATGACGTCTGATACTCCTATATTTGTTGCACAGCATCTGCCTTCATCCACCAGCCTTGTGGTCATTGTATATGCAGTGAACGTGAAAGGGAGAAGTCAAGGTATTGTAGTGAAAACTAGCACACTTTCGCCGCCAGAAAGTCTAACTCAAAAAGGTGAGTCTTTTCCGTATATAACAAACTTAATATTTATAAAAAAAAAATTGATAAAAAATATTCTATTTGCTAGATGAAGACTGGCAAGTGAATTTTAGTCCCGTCTTGATTGTCTTGGTCTCTGTTATAGTGGGTCTTGTTTTAATTGCTGTCATTATTGTACTCGTAATGAAGGCTAAAGCAGCTAAAGAATGCGAAGGTAATTTATCAATTTATAACAATCAGACAAAACTAATGCTTAGTTATTTATAAATTATGGTCGTTGCCAAACTTAAAGATAATATTTTTAACCGAAAAATAGTACATTATTCAAATAAAATTACATCGTTTGCAAATGCATGTGTTAAAATGGTCTTTATGCAAATTAAAATTTTTATTTCATGATCTAACTTTATCTTTGAATAACTCTAAATCATTTGAAATCCTGATGAAGAATATTGTAGAAAGAAATTTTTTATATTAATTTTTGTTTGTAGATTTTAATGATATTCCTAATGGATTAAATCCATATATCTTATATAACACTTTTAACGATTTTGAATTTGTTCAGTAATACTTTTTCCAATATTTTGATGGATTCGTGGTTGAGCTAACATAATAGCGCAACGAAACCTATGTTCCGAATCTTGAATCCTCAATAAAAAAAAAAAAAAAACTGAAAATTCGATGTATTCAACACGCAATAGCGTGTTATCAGTCTATTATTGCATTCAATAAACAATTTAAGATCTAATGGGATTTTTTTATGAAACAGTGTTATAAAAATGACGAAAGATAACAAGCAGAATAAATTAAATTATTGATCATTATCCATCATGTACTGTTGTTAATACAAGAGTTTATCATTTGATAACCTGTTCAAAAATGTGTCCATCCCATTCATAATTATTTAAATATAAGTAATTTTTAATGATCACAGAAATTCATCATAACTGAACCTCTACGATAAAAATTATTGGTCTCCAAATGCATTTCAGAAAAATTACAAAAACGTTAAAAGCTGATGCTATGAAATTTTATCAATTTCGTAATAGTTAATCTATTAAAATTTAAATTTTTGATGTATTTTCAAATAAATTATTTCACGATTTAATATAATATAGGCCTATTCGAATTATAATATCTGAATTGAACATTATATGAAAATCGATAACGCTAATGGAAAATATTCAGATATTTAGACACAATTACCTGATAATTTATATTATCGGATTTCAAAATATTATAATGAGATTGCACTTAGTTTGAGAATTTCGATAAGTGATGGTGATAAGGCAAAATTACTGTCAAAATATCAGTTCCCAAATGCATAGCATAAAGAAAATATCTGACTTTGTTCGTAGTGTAAGAAATTAGATATCGCTGAAATCTAACTATATTTAAAAAAAAATAAACTTATCAGATGAACTAAAAATTATAATGCACGTTGAAGTATATTAAATGAAATTTTATTTCTGGTGAAACTTTAACTGTTTTATTTTTATCATATGGATTAAACTTGATAACATCTTATTTTCTTTATCATTTATAAACTTTTCTCTCTTTTAAAATTATACGGAAAAAGAATTAACTTTCAAAAATCACAAAAATAAAAATATTTATTCAGTAATTTAACAACTAATATATAAGCTTACTTTAATAGTTAATAAACTTTATTTTGCAAATATTATAATAGTACTCTTCAGCATCATCACATCATCAAAAATGTATGAAAAGAAACGATTTTTATAAAAATTCTTCGTTTATGCAGTTGAACAAAACTTATTGTATTTTTCAGTGAAAGTTTTGCTACGAAGTCGTTTCCGTGTTACTTTTTTTCAGAAAATTTATCGTCAGTTATCAATTTTTACAGCTTTTTATCTCAACCTGTCAAAGCGCTTTAACAGAAAATACTTCGTCAGTCCATCAATACATTTATTGAACAATGGATAAATAATGTTAAAAAAACTCAATATAACTAAAAAAAATAGGTAAATATTTAATAATTATCATTTAAAACATTATCGGAATTGGGTCCAATTTTCTGATTTTGGGAACTAGTAACAGATGTCCGATCGAGTTATTTTATTGGATTCTAAACCTATCAAAATACTCCCACTTTGTTCGATTGAAGCCCTTAGGTATATTGGAAGACGTTATTGTGATCGTTTATAAAAATTATACTGTCAACAACAATCTGTTTACATTAACCGCTTGTTTGAAGAACTCAACAAAAGAAAATTCAAAATTTTCCATAGAAATCAACAACATATGAAAAAATTATTGTATTTATAGAATTAATTATTGTACGTTTATTTACTGAAAAAAATCACAATAATCGAAAAATAGATATATAAGCGATTTAATCGAGCTCAAATTCTGATAGGAAATATGGATTATTGAAATGTTTACGCGTTGAAGTTGAAAGATCAGTAGTTCTGATCATTTAATCTGTTCTCTTTCATGACATTTAATCTGCTCTTTTTTTATTTAAAATGATTAAAAAGAAAATAATTAATTAATTCACTATATATAGTTTAAATTAGGTCTTACTTAATCTAAAAATATTTATTATATCGCTATTATCCATATAAAACGGATTATTTTACAAATTATGTGATATTTTCTATACAATTACTATAATTTGATTAAATTAATATATGGATAAGATAAAGCATAATGCATTAAAAGTTTTAATTACTAGATAGGTATCTTCTTAATTATTAAATAGAATCTTCTGAATAAACAGTCCATCTGGAAAATATAACGTTCTCATTGCTTTGAATTTGTTTAAAATTTTACTTGAAGATAAACCTTCACATCAAGAACGACGATATAAATTTAAATCAAAATATAAAAATATTATTCCTTTGCATTATTTTGAATATATTATCATCGCATGAAAATCAAAAATATCTTCGATATATAAGAAAATAACTATGATTAAATAATGAAACTCATAATAAATATTTAAAAATAATACTATTTTTATACTCTCATGTCTGTTAAATATTTTAATATATTATAATTTATTTACGTATTATAAATTTGTATATAAATTTTATATTATCGTATCGCAATCAATAAAAATATTTTAATTAATGAAATATTTATTAGTTTTCATAAAATTCGAAAATTTAATAATTTTTAATAAATGCATAAAACTGAGTTTTAAATTAATGCAATATAAATATTTGATTTCTTTCGATATTAAAATAAACTTGCAACGAAACATATTTTTAGTAAACAAACTACAGAACTGTATAAGTTGCAATATACAGATCTGTATATTTAAAATGTATACATTATTTAAATGTAGATATATAGATTCAAAACATAGCAAAATGAAAATAAAGTTTTTCGACACGAATTTAAAACCAAGCTATACATTCAAAAATAGTAATATTGTATTCAATCCATGACTTGAATCCATTATGAGCTGTTTGTTTAGTTTTTCTGGTATAAATTACGTGCAAAAATGCAAAATTTTAATAATTTATAATAATAATAATAATAATATTATTTAAAATTAAAATAAGTTTCAATTTAACATTTGTTTGAAATTCTTTAAATATTTATGATTGAATAAAGAAAGGAAAATATATATATATATATATATGTTTATCATACGCCATTCAGAAAAATATATAAGATATTAAATTCTTTGTTTTATATAAAATATTAATATTTTTCAAAACAATAACTTCTTAAATTTTATTTGATAAAAATTTATAAGATTAGTATTGATGAAATGACAAAAAATACTTTCCTGATTGAAAGTTTTAGATGGATTTATCTGCAGAAACTAAATATTTTTGTCTATAATTAGAGATATAGAATGAATCTCCTCAGGCAGCAAACAATATTTTAGTTGAATCAATGAAATAACGATTTTTTTTTTCCTTTTTTTCATTATTCTCTGTCTGGGTTTGTAGAATTGTTTTATTTGATTTATAATGAAACTAGTCAACAGTTATTTCAAGATTTATCAATTAATAATGGAAAATAATAAATTTTACATCATAAAAATCACTTAATTAGATATCTAAAATAAAATTCTTTCTAATTGTGAAAATTTTATAATCCACTACAAAATTTTTTTTTTTTTTTTTTTGGTTTGATATATTTTCTAATAGAATAATTAAGTAAAAGATCAATCACAGTGACATCTAATTTATGATATCACATTTTTTCAGTGAGTTATTTCTTCCAGATAATAGTTCTTTCAAAGATTTTTATTTCATACAGACTTGTATTACAAAGAAAGATCAGTCAGTTTTACAGATTGCTCTAATAATAACTAGGATTCTTTCAATAATAATATCTTATATCATTTTCTATCTTAGTAGAATATCCGTCAAAAAATTTTTCTTTCACAATTTGTTACCATGTTCAACATCACATTGTGTTTGGCTCTAGAAATAACTTCGTATGAGATTTCTAAGAAGATAATCATGTTACGCAAACACTTTATTAACTAAAAGCAGTCAATTTATAGAAAAAAATTCATTTTAATAAAAATACATAAAATTATAATTCTGCTGTTATGATAGATTTTTTGAATATAAAAGTCAATTCTTCAAGATTATAAATTCCTCTTTTCTTAAACGGATTTTGTTTTATTGATAACAACAGACTTGCCACCATAACACTGATTTATTTCCATCTTAAAATTACCATAAATTTTAACGTTTAACTTTTTTAAAAAATAAAATTTACCAATCTTTTATTCATATTTTCCCTTTAAAAATATAAAAAAAAAAGAAAAAATTTGCCGATTATTTAAAATTTATGAAGAATCGTTTTTGCATTTTAAACAGATCTTTAATTGCAAATTTCTCAAGTATGGAAAATAAATAGCGACAATGAATCATACAGTAGAATACTTACGTTTAAATTATTACAGGAAAAATGTAATTTTTCTCATTATAGCTTGACAGATATTATTTTCCTTCTTAAATGTAAAAATGCTTATTTATTTCACACTAAAATGAAATAATATAATAAACTGAGTTCTGGAAAAATTAGTGTTTAGTTACTTCGTTGAAATGAAATTATGTATTTAATCTATCTTGAAATATGTTTAATTTTTGTAAAAAAAACTTTTAAGCACTTCTAACGTTTTTAAATTTATAAAAAGCCATCATAATTTTTGGTTAAATTACATTTTATTATTCCTACTTAATTGTCCAATTTTTAGTTCGTAAATATATATATATATAATTATCCATTAATATCTATCATTATACATAATTGTATTTAAATTGAAAACATTTTTAAGTTGTTCATCGATTAAAATTATTATTCACCAATATAATATTTATCTACTTTTTTCTTGCAGATCATCAAAAGCATGGCGTAGATAAGTGAGTTTCATATTTCTTAAAAATTAATTTAATAAAGTAAAATTTTTGTAATTACATTCTTGTATTGTTAATTTGTGTAAAATAGATTTTAAGAAATTGTTTAAATTGCAGTTACCTAATTATTTTGTTTGTTAACTTAAGAATTATGAAGGAGTAAATTGAGTTTTAAAAATTGTTGTATTGAGAATTTTTCGATACAAATGATTCGAATATTTTAGGATCATCATTATAAAAACAATCAAATTCATCGCTGAATAAAGTATCGAATGGAATATCATTATCCTAAACAATCATTTCGCTAGGAAACATTTACTCCAAACCATCAACTCTATTGAGAAAAAGCAACAATAAATGCTATTAGAATTATAACTAGATCATTCTAAGAATTGATATTCGTTGCACGCCAAACAAATATCTCGTTGTTCAACTTTCACCAAATTATAGCATATCATAACCTGATTTTGATGTTGCTTTATATACGAAAGTTAACATTTCACGAAACATTTTCTGAGTTACACGTAATTAGACTAAAACTATTCTCGGAAATCCTTGGAAAATCTTGTGAATTTATGGTAATATATTCATGCGATTTTCCAAGAATGAATTAATATATATATTGATAACTTTAATTCCAAAATTTGTTGTAAAATGGGAAAGAATTCTTCTGAGATTTTTATAAAATAAATTTCGAATAATTATTCTTCCATTTTTAAACGAAAAATGGAACAACATTAAAATTTACTAAATAGAAAATTTAGATGCCTAAAGTTAATAAATATAAAAAGAAGATTATAATATATATTTTTAATTTTTATTTTAAAATTTATAAATTCAATTTTTTCATTTTATTTATTTTAATGATAATAAAAAATAGGTCCTATGTTCTTTTCTATGATGCAAATTTATTAACACAACAGTTGTATCTACTGTATCTTAAAAACTCGATTTAAATATCTATACAATAGAAATTACTAACTTGCATCAAATTTAGTATAAATATTTCGATTCTTACAGAATGAACATATAAATTTAAAAAATAAAAAAAAAATTCTATTTTATAAACCCTTGCTATTTCACAAATATAAATAAATAAAAACTACTATACATTCAAACTGATGTATTCAATGAGATAAATTTTTGAAGCATTAGTGAATAATAGTGAATGCAACCGTTACGAAATTTCGCGATATTTTTCAGATGTAATATTTATTTTTAGCAACCAAACTTTTATCATTCAAATTTTATTATTATTTAAAAAGAAATGTGCTCGAAACTTATTGGAACATTTCTCAAATAAAACAACCATTATAAATATATATTATGACTATTTCTCTTTAATTTTTTAACTTTCAGTGTTATATTTAGAATTTTTATATAAGAATATTTTACGTTTAATACATTTTTTTTCCATTCGAATATGTTATAGTCTGCTGTTAAAATATGTGTGTTTACTGTAACACACATATTATATAATAGTAGACTTATATATATATAAATATATATAATTTAAAAGCAAACAGTTATTAATTAACTTTTTTTTTGGAGAATAAAAACGTCATGACTTAAAGAATATGGAATATATATAAATATAAATTAAATCTTTATGTATAAATATAGTATAAGTCTTTGAAATTATTTTTATTTAAAGTTATCAAGGTTATATAGTATAATTCGATAAATTTCAAACCGAAATAAATGCGATGTATCAACTCAAAAATCATTCCTTATACAGTACTTCTAGAGTAATCTCGTATAACACGATAGATAGGTTCCTAAAAAACACTCTGTTATGTGAAACCATGTTATATGAGACGTGGAGCCAATATAAAAAGAGTTATGTTCGAAAACCAATTAAAAACAAATAACTTTCTTTAATTCCACACAAGAAAATTAGTTTTTATTAAGAATATTAATAACTCGAAATATAAAAAAAGAAAAAATATATATGTAAAACTTCCACAAAAACAATATGCATAAAACTAAAAGAAAAAATAAAGTATACAATTTATGCAACATTCATTTAATAATTATATCTTCCTTACCGCTGTAAAACTATATTAGATATATATTTTTATAGTTAAACGTTTAATTGTTAGAATCGTTTGTTTAATTTGACATTATAATCAACCAGAAGCACCAATAAACTTTAATGTCTTTATCAACCCGCTACAAAACAATCATTCTTTAATACATATGCATATCCCCCAAAACATTATGAATGAAAAAGTTTCTTGTAAGTCTACAAAAACTAGAATTTCTTATTATAATGTTTTTTTTTCTATTTCACATTCCTCCATTGAAAAATAAAAAATTTACTTTTTATCCAAGAACTGAATATTTATAACATAAATTGTTTAATGGCCGACAATTAACTCAATTTCAAATTGAAATTGAAAATAGCTGGCATATCGTCCCTCTCAAAGCAAACTAGCGAAATTGCATTTATGACTAATTTTAGCAAAGTATTTTCAAATGATTGCATTTTGTGTGTGTATTGTATGTCCATAGTGTGGATTTACAAAAATTAATGAAAACGTTTTGTGTTGTAATAGAATAAATTTATAAACATGTAAAATAAAATCCGTGCTGTAGAAGTACCGTGTTATATGAGGCTTTCCGCAATTTCCTAATCGTATTAGAGCAAAGCCGTATTATACAAGGATTACCTGTATTTTATGTTGTTAATAATGATGAAATAGAAAATCTGTAGCTAAAAAATTATTTTGTACTAAAGTAGTATATTTTACTTATAATTATAATTTTAATATTTAGACATAGAACGATATAGCTGATATTTGGGACAATTTAGAGATCAAAGAAATAATTTTTCGCTTTTTCATTTTTTGTTTTATTCAAAGTGATGGAAGTTATAATAAGTAATAAATAATAATCAAAACATTTTAGAGAAAAGGCAGTTTGACTTAAGAGTGATGTAATTTAGAGTATAAAGAGCAGTATTAATTATTAAAATTATTTATTGGAAAAGCATGTAAAAACTTTCTGCATACAATTTTTTACAAGTAATCCACCAATCATTAAAACATGATATTTTGTTGCTGTGATTACCATTTATCCAAATATTTTTAATGCATTTTTATTATCTTTTCAATATTAAAATTATTATAAAATTTCAGTGAATATAAATTCAATTATTCCGATAATTAAGATATTTTTTGTCATATGTTTAATAAAATACATTTTATATGTTCAAAACTTGGTAGCAAGTAAGAATTATTTATAATCATCATTTTATAAAGGAAAATCTCGAAATATCATTAAATCCAAGAAAAAGCATAGTACCGAAAACAAAAGCAATAAAAACACAACATGCAAATCCCATCTGACAACCAACAGATATGCTAGAAACAATTAATTTTTAAAAGTTAATAGCCCAGTTATTATAGAGATTAGACTAAATAAATCATAGCATAAGATAAAATATTTGCTGTTAATTAGGTAGAGCAATGATAACTTCTAAAATTAACTAGATTAATTTGTTTATTATTGATGTGGTGTGTATGCCTTGGTTAAAGACATGCATACCACATCAATAATAGACAAATTAATCTATTTTAATATTTAAAAATTAAGTCATTAAAGAACAAGATGTGATCAAATAAAATAACCATTATAAAAAAAGCATTTTTTCATATTTAAAATAATTTATTTTTATCAATATTTTTAATAAATCGAAGTATTATATATCAGAATTTGAAATTTTCTGTTGGCTTATATTCTGAAATTATTGTATTATATTTTTTGAAAATTCACACACCGTATAATTTTATAAAATATATTTTATACGAATGCGATAATAATAAAATTAAATAATCCATTAAAATTCCCCTTAAATTTATCACTATTTAAAATGGTTTTCTGAAACAAGTAGAACATATTTAAATATACTATTTTACAGTTTATAAAAAATAAGTTGCGTTAGAGATTTAAATGAGATTGAAAAAGTTTCAAGGTTACTTAAAATGTTGTTAATACATATTAATGATGTGAATACATGAATTTTAATTTCGATTATAATTATAAATACAAAATTCTTGAAGAATGGTTTATGTTTATACGGTTAAATATGGAAATTTTGTAAAGCAATTGTAGCCTTTTAGCCCATTTCCGTTTTGAGTAATTCAATATCTAAAATAAAACATATTTCTGAAAAATTTATAAATAAATCCAGATTATAAGTTCACAATAATGATATAGAGCAAATTTATGAAGCGTTTGCCTTCACTGAACGTTTTAGTCGAATAGAAACAAGTTTAAAACCATTTCTATCCATTCATTTTGAACGTGCACGATAATACAAACGATTTAATAAAAAGAAGAGCTATTAATCATTACTTTTTCGTGAGAGTACCTCTTTTGAGGATTATAAAATGCGTTAGAAACGAACAAATGGATACTACAACTGCGATCATTTGAATAGAAAAACTTTAAAAAAAAAAAAGAAAAAAATATGTGAATGAATTCAGCCACAACTTTCGATTATTTATACTTTAAAGATGTGATAGAAGCTTATACATTTATTCAATCTTAAAAAGAAGATATATTAATGTCTTTCGCACATAAAACTTTTTCAAAATAATCTATTATGAGATGATGAATTTATCAAAAGAGGGCTTACATTTTTTTTAAATTTTCTGTTGACCTGATGATGTTAGATATTTTTTTTTTATATTATTGGACTTATACAATAGAAAATTAAATTGACTTAAAGTATCAATATTATATTTTTATGATATTTAAATAAATATATTATTATTTTTATTTAAATATAAAAGTAATATTGAAAATATCGAATGAAAATATTTTTTCCTATAAATAATATAAATAATATTGCATAAATACAGTATAGAAATGTTTTGATAGATATATAGTGCCGTTATCAGGTGTCGAATGAACAGTCTTTCATTGTAGGTCTACAACGCCCTTGAGACAGGATACAGATGACCGAAGAGACCTGACAGTCATGGTTGCTGAAGCAGAGGGGAAATGCCCAGATATTATACCAGGTACTGTAGCACAAATTTTCATCCCTTTTCCCATGTAAGATTTACGAAACGGCAAGATATAATAATCGTATACTGTATATAACAACCGATAGTTTAATACATCTTTTTTTTTTAACTAGAGAGTTTATGTTATGCATATATAACTTTTATGTATATTATCAAATCCCCGTTCAAATTATTTTTGCTTCAAAATCTGAATATTTCCTTTTTTATATGCATGACAACGTTTTCATATGACATTATGAAAGAATTATATTTGTATACCATCAAATAATAACACGTAAAATCGTACTAAACTTTATAAACTACAATACTGGATAATACTATGAAATATTTTATCAAATTTCAAAAAGAATACGCATAAAATAAATTAACCGTTTAAATATTTAACAGTGATACTTTAATAATAATAATAATTGCAAATTTATAACAAATATTTACAAATCTCGTTTCTAAGTTGGATTATTGTTACTTAGAATCTTAGGAACAAGATTTGTAAACATCTATTGTAGATTTGCAATTATTATTAAAATATCTTAGATAAATATTACACGATTCATTTATTTTATGCATATTCTTTCTAAAATTTGATAAATATTTTATGGTAATATCCACTATTATAGTTTATAAAGTTTAGTACGATGAAGATAATTCGAAATTATATAACTATTGATATGGATGTCGGTATTCTCATTAAATTTACAATGAAAGCGCGAAACCATCTAACTTTAAACACCATAAATTATATATATCAGATAATTTTAAATAATAATGAATATAATCGTTAATTAATATGTATTTTACCATTTAATAGGCTCTATAGAATTTTTAAATGATGTTGAGAAAGCTACATGAAAAACAATATGGCCATACTTATTATTATGATAATATTATGCGAAGTGATTAATGTAAACATAATTCGGAATATTATACAAATAAAAAAATTAATTTTAATATAAATTTTACTTAAATTTTTTTTAGCCTTTTTACGTTCTGAAAGCTTTAATTTGTTAAAAATATTGAATATCCTTTTTTACAGTAACAATTTTAATAAAAAATTTTTTATAAATGCAAAAAAAATAGCAATAATTTTTTTACGTTGTTGAGTAATTTTTAAATTAATTTTTTGCTTAATTTAAAAAATGTACAAATAATAATAATAATAATATATATTAAAAATAATTTAATTAGTGTGTTATATAATTATCTTCAATTATATGTTAAACTTTATAGGCTGTTGATGTTAGAAATGTTTCTAATGAAGCAGTTTTAATTATAAACTTAGAGATACAAGATAAAAATTATTCTGAACATACAGAATACGCGACTACATAAAATTTTAATAATTTTAAGAATTCTAGTAATGTTATTTTAATAATATTGTAATTGAATTTATACTAATTGAAAAATAAACAATTTTTAAAATATATGAAATTCAGAATTAAAACCACAAATGTGAATAATTGATTAAAAGAGAGAAATTTTCTAAAAGTATAAATTAAATTCTATTTTATGAAAATTCGAATAAAAATTTCAATATTAATAATGGTTATATTTAAAAGATAATAATATATATATATTTATAATCATTCTGTAGAGTGAAAGATAGTTGTAATTAATTAAATTTTGTGTTTACTTTTTAAAACAAAGCAAAAACCTGCTGGAGATTTATCTGAATATTTCCAATCTAAACACCAAAAAATTTCCCCTGAGATCCATTTGTGTTTCTTATCTTCTTGTTCAGAAGTCAAAAGACAAAATAAATGCCTCATTTACTGATGAGGAGTCTTTCTATAGAGATTAATCTCCCTTATTCTGGACTTTCACAACCCACCAAGTATATTGCTTTAGGTTAGAGAGTATCGTTGTTTGATTAAGCGCTAGCATACAGCGTTAAACTTTATCAATTGAACTGTCCGGCTACATTGTCAGCTGTTGCAATACAGGCAACTATTAATTAATCATGTCATGTTCTAAAATTAGACAGAAACATAAGGGTAATCTTTACTTGTATTAAAATTAAGAATTCTTCTACAGCTAGAATTTCATTGTAAAGAGAGATTGATTTTTAAACCTCTACATTTTTTTCTGATGTAAGTTTTGAAAGACAACAGGGGGGAAAAAAGAACAAAGTATTTTTTACTGAAAATTTTGAAACTATTGAAATATTCTCTTTTATTAAATTAAAAAAAATATATATATAGTATAATAAAAATTAAACTAAAGTAAGAAACTTAACTTTTAATTAATGTGCTTTCAAAACTTGTAATACATAAATATATTTTTCAATTAAGAAAAGGCGAATTCGAAAAAAAATCTCTAAAATTTTTAATTTTGTTATGATATTTTTATATTTATTAATTCAATATTTTATATCGTTATTTTTTAATTTCTATGATTAAGTTTATTTTCTTTAATTATATCATATACTATATATTTTTAAACACTCCTTTTTTAAGTTAAAACTAATTTAATTTAAATAATTATAAAAATGATAATAAATATGTAAATATTCATTGAAAGCAAAATTACTAGTGTACATGAGTATAGATTTAACATGGAATAAAAAAATCAAAAGATTCATAATTTAAAAAAATTCTGATGGAAAATTATGGATTATACAAATGCAAAAATATTTTGATTAGTTTGTTTAGAGATGATGCAAAAAAGGAGAATAAATTTATTTTTAGAAAATTTGTTTATTCATAAATTATTCTTTGAAAGCATTGAAAATATGGAGAATGTTTATATAGGAATAAACTTATCTTGATTCAAAATTAAAATTGTTAAAGGAATCTTAATTAAGAAAGTTTTTAATCGATCTTAATAATTAATTACTAAATAAATTAATAAAGATGTGTAAGATAAATATAAGTATATAGTATCATATTTACTTACTAATTAACACCAAAAAAGAAAATATTAATATAATATTATGAAGTACATTATTTTATAATGATTCTTAATTTTCTTCTTTATACTGCTGAATTTCGATATATATACAATCACAATTTGCTTTCATAAGAATGTTTAAATTGATATTTCTAGATAAACATTGTTTTGGAAAGATCTGCATTAATATGTGTCAGACCACTTGGTCCTTTGTTATATCTCTTGAACATATTAAAACCGAACTAACAATAAACATATAAAATAAACAATTGTGTATATTTTATTATAAAGTTTATAATATTACGTAAACATACAATCAAAATATGTAATAAAAATTTCAAAAATATAAGAATTTTTCAAAACAGATATTAAATTTGAGAGCAGACATGAGACGTGTACTGTATAAGTAATTTTCTTTAAGATGATATACAAATCTGGGTTAAATCAACATTTTTAAAGTTAATATTGCAAAGTAATATCGTTCAATTTGTTTTTTAACTAAATAATTCTTTGATGTGAAATAATTTTCGAGGAAAATGATAAATTATTGTGGATACTTACATTATCAATACATATATTGAGTCTATTAATGCTGTAAGGATAACGATATAGTTAATTTTCACAATAACAACGAAACTAAAGTCAATTAATCATTAAATAAAATGTCAATTAATAAATTTAAGTTATATGAAATTTATAAAATGAAAATTGTTTTGATTACAGTATACATTTTTTATAAACAATTTTAGTAAACGCTTAACAAATTCTATATAGAAATATATCTACTATACATTTATCAATAGTTTAATTTTGTATTTCATGAAGAAGTTACTTAGAAAATACAACTGCACTTCATTAATATTACGAGTGTCTTGTAAGGTTCTATCTTAAAATTCGATGTTTAATTTTCTATATAGAGAAATCTTATCAGTAAAGTTATTATTAATATGAGGAAGTGAAATAAAGAATACAAAATAAGTTTTTATTTGCCTAACTTATGATATATAGCATATTTATATAAATTATATTCAGTTATTATTTTAAAATTTCCGCTTAAAATAAGCTAACAATCTATATGTTATGAATAAATTAAATTTTATTTTTATTCAAATATAATCCAAATTTGCGTAAGTAATACACTGAAATTATAATATTTTTTTTTTTTTTTTGAGTTTGTGATATGCCTACTGACAAATATAGATAGATATCAATGCTGAATTATAAAAATTGTAATTTCGTTTTCTTTTTGACTCGTGTCATTTCTTTTCTTTTTTCTTTTTTTTTTTACTTCGTTCAATTCAATCCATGATAGTATTTATTATCTTTTATAGAAGGTAACATTTCATTGACTTCAATTTTCGCTTTGTTTATTTGTTCACTATTTTTATTTTTCCATTTTAAATCCTATACGAAATTTTTCCAGTTTCTCAATTTTTCATTTATTTTCTTTCGGTATATATATTTAATTTAAGTTTGTTTTCCTAAAGAAACTGATTGATTTCTATTGAATCTAATTCAAATTCAAATTATTTTCTCTACATTATATTCAATGAGATCCTAATATTAGTAACATCCAATCATCTTTCCTATAAAGTATATGTTGATATATACGTATTCATTTTTGCTGGACTACGTTCATATTTTTCTACTTTGTTTACATATTTCTGACTCAGTTTGACGTCTCGGTACTGATTCGTAAATCACGATCTACGACACATACTATATGTTTGATCAGTATCAGCAGAGTTTCTTGAAACTAATATTTGTTATAGGAAAAAAAAAATGGTCGGTGATATAAAATGACCTTCTGAAAATTTAATACTCTTTTTATATAAAGAATATTTTTAGATATTGGAGCTTGGAAGTGATTCAGCGATATTCCAAGCGAAAATTGTTTTTTTAAAAAAATATTCTCTTTAGAAAAATGAACATCTCAAACAAAAGAACAAAATATAGATTTTTGCTAAATTTAGAACAGACAGGTAGGAAATAGATGAGGTGATAATTAACCAACGATAATCATTTCTTGATGGACATTTTTACCTAGTGATTATATTATAAAAAATTGTTACTGTCAACTGTCTATCTTCTTATAAATTACCTTAATGATAGATGTATTTACAGAGTTAATCACTAAAGCGAAAGATAACTAAAAATTTAATTGAAAAGCGTATGATCAAGTGAAATTATCTTCGAAATTCGATAAATATTAAAAGAATCCCGCCAAAAATAAATATTTAAGACTATAAAAATATATATTTAATATAAATTTCAGAAAAAAATAATAAAAGCTCTAGTCATAAAAAATAACTTTATATTCAGCACAATCAAAATGTAGATTTTCATACTATTAAATAATAAAATATTCAATTTTATCTGCAAAATGAGAAACGTTACTAGTTATGACAAGTCATTTGTGTTTGTAAATTTTCTATGAGATTTCATGAAGAATTAATTTATATTACACTTATGGAAAGAGTGAGTTGAGTTTGTATTTAAACTGTCAACAAATTAAATTCAATTTTGATATTTAATAATGTAAAGTTTAAATATTTTACAAATATAAATATTATATATATATTTAAATATTACAATACTGTTTAAATATTTAAAATGCGGTTTAGATAGTTTGTAGAATTTCAAATATAATTTTATTAAAATAATAAGACAATAAAAAAAAATTATTTTTATTTCCAAAATTGTAATATGAGTAAATAAACTTAATCTATGATTAAGAAATAAAAATAATTAATAAATATTATTAAGTTATACATAATTTTAAACTAGAATTTTAAAAATTCATATTTTTGTTATAATTTTTCGGTGAACGATTCGATCTAATCTTTAATTTTTTCTTAACCACAGAAATTTAATTAATATGAAGTAACTCTGTTTTTTAAAAAGAAAAAATGTATAAAATTATTTTTAAAACTTCGAAAATTTTTATTTCAATAAACATTTATGCATTTTTATTATTTTTCTTTGAAAATATATTCCTATTTTAAATTTTGCATGTTCGAATGTATGATTACTATAATTTCAACACTGGTCTCATAAGATTTAAGTTATTGATTATGTCACTATATAATGTACTTATAATTGAGTGAACCTTCTAATGGTTAATTTTGAAAATAGTTCGAAGAATCTGTGAATTTTCTGCATGTACATGAAAAAAATATAGTTTTAAAAATTCTTTTCGTGTGGATATATTTCTTTTCTAATTCAGTGCAAATATTTTTGTCCCGTTAGGTTGTCCAACTGTGCTTTGAAATCCTTACACTCATGCTGTAAATCTATTTAAAAAAATTAGAATACTCTTAAAATCTTTAAACAGACTGCTCTTATATTTGAAAATTAGATTATTCAGCAATGAAATTATTAGATATAGTTTAATATCAAAATAACTCAAAATAACTTAATGCATAAATAATATTATTCTCTTTATCGTAAACATGAAATATTTGAATGAATATTCAGTTAGATTAAATTGAATTAAAGGACGTATTTGATTGAGGTACTGCTTGAGTCAATATATAAATATTGATAGATAGAAAATAAAGATGGGACTAAAGACAAACATATGCAATATGGAATACATTGCTTTCATCGCTACTAAAATATACATAAAAAACAAATTTCGACTTGAAGTAAATAAGAGAATTAAACACAAATATAAATGAGTTTCGGTAGTAATTATTTCAGATCAACAAATTTTCGATTGGATTTATATTGATAATATCGGAAATGTTTGATCTGGATTCAGTCAAACGTTATAGATCAGCATGAATCTATTTACTGTATCTAAGTATTTAAACTTATATAGAGTAAATAGCGAAATAACCAAACTTAATTAGGAAAGTCTTTTAAAGTAGCAAAATAACCAAACTTAATTAGAAAAGTCTATTTAACAATATAAAATTTAAAATTTTATATAATATATTATTTTACTTTTTTAATAATTCGTTTTTCATTGCAATCGTATAACTTCGGAGACAGTCATCTCGAAATGCTTATATAATAGATTTTTATGTTTATAATGAAGCCTGATTTTCAGTTATCAATTATAAAAACCGAAACAAAAACTATTCATTAATATTTATAAATAAATAAACCAAACAAAATATTGGGACATCATCATCATGACAAAGTATTCACGACAATGTTCATGAAATGTGCTTACAATCCCTAACACATTGTTTTTCTATATTTATTTATGATATAATATTAACCAATGCAAATTTAAAATCTGGAAATTCTGTTTTACTATTTAAAACAAAAACTAAGATTGATAAAGTTTTGTGGCAGTAATTATACCCTATCAAAATATGCAATTCAAGCATATTGCTAATTTGTCACGATAATGATCATTTTATTGTAGATTAAAATAAAATTCTACTAGCAAAACAAAATTTTAAATTATTCAACTTATCATAACTTTAACGAATAACTAAATTTTAATGGTATTAACATCGCTGTCCCCAATGACACGTCCAATTTCTCTGAATCTGTCCATTCCAAGAATACGTCTTCCTTTTATGTTTATAATATGATGAGACTCTTCAGCTAATATCTAAGTATCTTGTATAAGTTTTCATTTGTTTGTTCACAAAATAAGATTTGTTCACAAAATGTAATGTAATAGATATTATATTATTTTAGAAGATCGTGAAAAGGATTTTATGTCGTAAAGCTTTCCCTTTAATCTGAAATCGATATTATATTTTCAATATTTTTCTCTTTAAATTTTCTTACTATTATTTAAATATAAATCACTCTAATATTTTTATTTCATTTAATGAACTTATTTTATTTAAATTAAAATTTTAAAAGCTTTTTTCATATTTCATAAATAATTATTATAAATAGTAAAGTTTAATCTACTTGTTCTGTTTATAAATAAGTTGAAAATTTTATTTAAAAAAGTAATGATATTAAATGTTTTTAGTACAGTACAATACTGTCTTTCAGAAAGCCATTTATTGTCTTGAACTCTTGTTTGCTTACTTATTGTCGCAAATTAATCTTTGTTGAGTTCCAAGAAACTATCAATAAATTCTAAAATTTCCAAATTACTATCACAGATCACACTAATCAGATTTAATTTACATGAACTATAGGCATTTTTTTTCTGATTTACACGAAATTTCTATATTTTCTCTCAGGTTTTGAATATTATATCAGTATACTAGATAAAGAATCATACTTTCTATAATTGATTTATGTTACTGGATTCCTCAATGACAGTGAAGTACTATTATTTTCTCTTCATGCGTTTCTTTTAAAAAATGGTGACTTCTGTTAAAATGTTATCTGCATCACGAATATCTTCAATAGTATCAGTTTATGTTGGCCATTATCGTTATTTTCATTTTTCAGTTTTACTGTTAGTTCTTGACAGTTTCAGCTTCTAAAACTTTCATTGTATAGTGTAGACTATATATAGAAGTAGAAGTGTTGTATAAAAAAATCATGCCGATATATGTAGACACTATATTTTTATTTTTAGCATATTTTAAAAGTAGAATTTTTTTCATTATTCATCAATATATATAAATTCTACCTAATTTTTTTTACTATATTGACAATTATCTTGTTGTTTCGATATTATGAATAGAATCAATTGATGTTTTGATTTTAAAACTAACAGTTTTCATTATCTTTCGTATGTATGCTCAGGAAATATCGTCGAATATAATGATTATAAACCATTTTTTTCTTTTCTTCAAATCGAAGGGTTTTTAAATACCTTATTATATTAAATTTTTAACATTTGCGCTACCAGCTATTTCACAATTCACACTTTCTTTCCGCTTGACTGAAGGATATCTAGTAACGAATCTCTACTTGTTAGATCTCACGTCATCCTTTAAAACTATCTCATGCGAAACGAACTGACACGCTTCCAATGTAAACTGACTTAAAGTGAACATATCTATTTTATTTAATATTTTAATTAAGTTATTTAAAATAGTTTAAATTATACCATACATAAAATCTAAAATTATTTCCTTATATTAGAATAACATAATAGGATTTGTCGATTAAAGCATTTAATATATATTATTAAATATCTATATTTATACAAATGCTTAAAATGTTTTTCAATGGAAAGTGAAGTTTATTAAGATCATGCTGCGTATTTCTTTTAATAACTTTTGAACTGATTAATAGATTTTCATGTAAATTTAGTGTATTCTGCTATTAAAGGTAATCTCTACATCACATCATTTAATCCTCTAGTTTCAACTATTTAAAAATGGCGGATATTCAAATTCTAAAATTTTTTTCATAATGGTTTTGAATTATTCGGTTTATTTTCATAAAATTAAAAAAACGTTCAGGATATTAAAATTGAATTTGAAATAAGACAAATTAATCCTATGACATAATTCAGTTTAAAAATGGCAGAAGCTCAGATTTTTGAAATTTTTTTGTAATAATTATAGAAGTGTTTAAGAGATTTTTATGACATTTAACAGAGATATTACGTTATTGAAGATGATTTTGATAAAAATATATTTTAATCCCAAATAAAGGCATTCCAAAATAAAGCATAGGTTCAGTAAGTAGACCAACCTGCTTGCTCTAATCACGAATCCTAAATTCTAAATGCCACACGCAATTTCTATGGAATTTGTACAATAGGAGACAAAAAACAGTTTCGTTAATATGATTAAAGGCAATTTAAAATAATAATCAAAAGCGATATCTGAATTTTGATCAGATTTTATTTAATCATATATAAAAATTTTAATGGTAAAATAAAAACATAAATAAAAAATATAAGTGAAAAATCAATAAATTATTTTTTATTATTAAGGATACAAGGAATAGTGGATTTATAATTGGTATTTAGGGTTGCAGGATTGCATAAATTGTTAATTAAAATTTTGTCAAAAGATAGCCATCTATAAATTGATAAACCATAAAAGAATTTTTATGTTCATTTTTTATTCTCCTCACTTTCATATTTATCCACGGACTCACGTATATTATTGAGTTCATAACATTTCTGATATATACAGTTATGAGGTTAGTATCAAATATTTTTCTTAATATTTCTGTTGTTTTTCTTCTTGACCCACATTCGATTCCTCTGAGGTCAATTGTAAGAAATTGCCGTTTTCGATAGCCTTATATAAAATTGTCTAACATTATATTTCATGGGGCTACGCGACTAAAAATCTGTAAAACATCAATAAGTAATTAGAACTGAACAAGATTATTAGTCTCTAGGCAATATTTTACCAGATGCTTTGGAAAAATTATTAGTCTTTGAAGATTCAACCAATTTCTTGAACATGAAGGAATTAGTACTCATGGTTAAAGTTTTATAAGATTTTATCTTTTCTCATTTAATAACTGCATAAAACTGTAATATTTCTTCTTTACTCTTCAAAACTCAAAAATGTGTTTGATCGCAAACTTTCTTTTTTCTGAGAACTATTATTTATCGATTTCAATTTTTCTAAAATTAGTGAATTCGCTATTTAAAGAATTTATTCATTCAAGATTATTAAGCATAGATTTTGGTTTTGTCTTTCTTGAACTCTTCAAATATTTTAAACATTAATTTAGTTTGTTATTAATTTTTAATTTAAATTTATCTCGATTTTTCTTTTGAATATTTTTTTACAATTATTTACAGCAAAATGTCATTAATTTTTGAATAAAAAAACATTAAAATATTAATTTTGGAAAATTATATTCATGATTTGTTTTTCTCTTTCAATAAATTTATCAGAATTACAATGATCCCATCTTTCAAAATTTTTAAATTAAAATTTAAATTAACTCAAAATTCAAATTTATGGTTTTATTTATTAGATATTTAAAAGAAATCGGAATACTTCACGAATTAAGCTTATAATCATCTTAAATTTCACAAAAAAAGATAGATTTATACTTTGATCTATATATTTTCATTTTCTTCCAACATCATTAAATTATTTTATTAAAAAAATCTATCTTTTCATTTTTTATTTCGGGAACCTTAAATTCTTAAAGGACGATTAAAAATTTGTGCGTATCGCGGTTTATAGAATTATCACTCACCTCTAGACCGCAAATTAAATCTACTATTTATGAAAATTATTTTGGCAAACAGTTTAAATATAACTCGTTATCTTGCTAATAATTAATCTCTACGATTAGCTTTAATCCCGTTTCTCCAATCAACCAATTACTTCAGCTTAGTTATTAATATCATCTTTAAAAGTTGAGATCTTTGCTTTTGACTGCAATGGATTTCGGTATTATATTTTAAACATCATTTTTAAGATTATTAGTAATCGAATTTAGATAATGATTTTTATCTGCAGTTTTATGTAGGATAATGGACTAAACCGAATCTTTTTTTTAATATTATCTTTTAGAATATATCTTGGTTGCAGTGAATTTGTTCAATTCGAATTTTTTCCTGCAGTCTTCTGTTCTTCTATTCGAATCTTTTTTATTCGTTAATGGTTTCAAATCCGTTTCTTTATAGAATCCTTCCCATAGATTCATTATATTTTATGGAGGAACAATCGAAATTGATTTTGTTTTCAATATTTCAGTTATTTTTTCATTTAAAAATACATAATAAAACGTTTATTTTTATTTATATGTAAGAAATTTTGTTTGTTAGTTTTAAAATAATAATTATTTTTATGCGAAACTTTCTAATTATTGTCAGCGAAAACTAATTTTTTCTTATTTTCGTATATATTCGCTAAATTTGATGCACTATATAAAAAGCTAAAATATAATATAGGATCTTTAAGAATTGTACTGTATTTTATTTTCTTATATGATATATATATAACAACAATTTCTATCATTTTTGAAGAAATCAACTTCTATAGATATAACTGGATTGACGATATTTGGTTTTCTTCTAAAGGACGCGAACATTTTTCATTCTTATAGAAAAAAATTTAATTTCTATATAAATTGTATCCGAAATATTAAATTTTAGGATAATATAATAATTTTCAGATATCCTTATAATTTTATATAAATACAGATATGAAATTTATTTATTTATTCTATTATTTTAATAATAATAACCAAATTGCAATTTCTTACTTAACTGAAAGCACTCTCCTGCAGAAAAATATTTTAAGACGTTGTTTATCTTCTCAATGTTTGCAAGTTTTAATCTGAAATAATATTTGAGTGATATTTTTAGTAACATTTTATTTATATTTTTTATTGTTTGATGGAATAGCTACAAATTTCCTACTAAAAACTATTTTAGTAGAATATGTTATTATTTGAATTAAATTTCGATGAGAATGAACAGTCTATAGATTATATCTACTTATAGTACATTCCTAACAGAATTATTTAATAATATACTATTTTATATAATTGTACTTTAATATATACTTATATTAAAATAAAATTATATTAAATTACAATTACAGTTTCTAGTATATCCTATTTACATAACTCAACTATATTTAGCTTTCTTGCAAAGAAAAGATGTCAGATAAAGTTAATAAATTTATAATTAGTGACTAATATATTATTAATTTTCAAAAATTCTATATAAATATTTCAGTAGTGAATCAAAATATCAAACAAATCTGTGAAAAATTGATTAAAATTGTAATTGGAAATACATCACGATATTAATAAAATGTGAATGAAAAGAAAAGATTTCTAATCATATGAGTGAGATATGATGACAATTCTCTAATTGACACTAATAGGATTATATAACTTTAAAATATTGAATTCAGTATATAGTAACACATTTCGTGTCACTGTAATATAATATCTGTAGTTCTTTTTCATTTTTTTCCAAAGTTTTGTCACTTGAGGCACAAAGTAAAGATTTTATAAATTATGACAACTATAAATAGAGCATTTCCCAATGGAAAGTTTGTTCATATAAGCAGTGCAGATATTTATACAGAACTTTCTATTTTTTAAAATAATCCAACATCAATTTTTCTACGGTTTACATCATTGTATTTTCGTTTTATTATTAAACATATATATTAATATATATATATGTATATATTTATCTATTGACAATGAATATATATATATATATATCTATTGACAATGAATATATAAATGACAATATGGATTACTTTTAACAGTTTCAGGAATTTTTAATAGTTTTTCGGATTTTTTTCTGTACTGCGTGTAGAGAAAAATCTACTTGGAGATAAACTAATAAAATTTAATGGCTTTATTCTCGAACAGACATTTTTGTTTGAATTAAAAAATCTTGAGGAACAATATATATAATCATTCAAAGTTAGAATTTATTATTTTATTAATATGTTTTCATTTGCAGTTTTAATAAATTTAATTGTTAAGATTTTCTAGAAATGAAATCATGTATATATTTAATTAGGAATAAAACAAATTTATAGCATTTGTATAATAAAAAAAAAAGATGAAATTTAAAAATTTATATATTTTTAAACTCAGAAATGACAGTGAGAGTTTAAAAAAAAAAATTGAAAATGGAGTTGCATTGTGTATTTTATTAGATTTACATACGATTTTGAAAGTATTAATAATTTTTCAAAATTAAGAAAAAACGTATGATACATCTATAGAACTATTAAAAAATAATGATTGCTTTAATAAAATTAAATACTTTTAAGAAAATATCATTAATTAAGTTTATAAATAATAATAATTCTCGACCAAGCATGAAATACATGTCAAGAAATTCTGTTACAAAACTACAATAACGCTTAATCAATCTGAAAGATTGATTTGGTGGAGCAAATTATGTATATCCTTTAAAGATATGCTTTTATATCAGTTATTCAGATTGGCTAGGCATTCTACTTTTTGCCTTTCATATTAAAAAACTTTTGCTGATAAAAAAAATCTTATTTTTAAATTTATTTTAATATCATATAAAGTTCTTGTTTAATAATCTGGTAAGAGCGTTTTAAATTTAAAGATATTTTAAACAATGCATTTTATCATTTTTTCATTAAGATAAAAACTGAATAAAAACACGATACAATCAGATAACTTGATTCTAACTACTGATAACGGATGCATCCACAAACAATTAGTTATCCATTCTAAAACTACCATTTAGATTTTTATCATTAATTCGCAATATATTATCATAAAAACAACTTTCCATTATAGATCTTGATATTTTTTTTCCTATATTTTTGCTAAATTATAGATTATAAAAATGGTATTATATTCATGCCATAATATAATAAGAAAGCTTCATAATATAATTGGTTATCTTTCATATCAGAATCATTCAAGCATAGAATAACCTCATTGGCAGGAAGAATGAAATTAGAATTAAGAACATCATCCCATTACTTTACTTAATCAATATTACATAGATAGTGCAGATGAAAGGAGTTTTAATTTGAACTATAACAAAAATAAAATTGAAGTAATCCTTTATAATTTTAAAATATAATATTAAATTTGTGTAATTAGTTACATCATTATACTCATTATTAGAAGTGTCAACCTAATTTTTTCTTAAATTATTACATATTTTCGCTAATTCAGTGGACAGAAAGAATTAAAAGAAACTCTATTTAAGATATTATACAAATTAACCAGTAATTCTATTGATTCAGATAACAAATTACTTTATTTTAAATTTTAATTTCTTGAAATAAAATATAATATAAAGGTAATAATAATATGGATAACATAAATTACTAATTTTTAGAAATATATATATTTTATAGACGATATACTATAAATATGTCTTCTATGAAACTATATATATTTCTAAAAATTAGCAATTTATGTTTACATATTATTATTATTAACTTTATATTATATTTTATTATATATTTATATATATTATGTTAATGACTATAATAGTTAAAATATAAGGATCTTAAAGATAATTCATGTAGTATTTGCGACTAACACAAGAATAAGTTCTATGATATCAAAAATTTCTTTAGGTGTATACAGTAACTCATTTTCTATAACTAAGTACTAATTTTATATTTTCTGATTTTGTCCATCTATGCATACATTTAATAAGTAATAATTAAATATTGCCTAATAAAAACTTAAAATATTCTGAATTTTGAATTGCAGTATAGTAGTAAACATGAATTGAGACGAGATTAATATTAGAATTTTGTTTGAATAAAATGTTATTTTAAGAATTTTAATTTGAATCCATACCCTGTGGCGTCACTAAGAGGTGCGGGTAGCGCTGCCCATACCAGGCGACATCATCATAGGGTGATATCTAATGCTTTCAAACGCATATTAAAAACTTACATTTTTGCCAATTTTACAATTGTAAGTCCTTTTTAAAATAGTCATTTCTTGTTTGTTGAGAAATCTGTAGGGATAATATTGTTAGTTAGTTCATGAGTGTGATAATAGATTGAGATTGTGCTACATAAATTTCTAATGACCAAACATTTTATATATTATTGAGGGAGAAGAGGTGACACCATGAATTACTGCACCGGGTGACACCAATGTAGGAACGCCTCTACCCATAAACTTACCTATTATTTTCATTGTTCCAGAAGCCTTCAGAATTAGTTCTATTTATAAAACATGGGATTGAGAAATTTTCATTTTATTAAAATAATTTTGATTTAATATTTAAAAGACATTTTAGATTTTTGAATGATTTTGAAAAATCCTTAGATCAATTTTCAAGCATAAAATTAACAAATGATCATAGTATACACAAACTCTTTGATATGAAATAAAAAAAAGAATTTAAGAAAAATTTATTATTATTCAGGTATGTTGTACAAAAATGATTTTTTAATAAGAAAATATAAAAAGAAAATTTATAAATAATAAATATATAATAATAATAATAATAATGTTTATTAAACAATTAGGAAGGATCCCCTTGTAGATTAGAGGGTAAAAAATTACATTGAAGAGAAATATAAAACAAGACAAAAACAGAAATTACATAAAACTAAATAATAAAGAAAATAAAGGTGTACCTGTAATAAGCTAAATACTTCTTTAATAAAGTTAAATATATTATATGAACATTTTATTGCCAAGTCATGGAAGTCATGAATTTTGTTAGGTGGGAGATTAGACAAGTCTGCCCTATCCTCGAAAAGATTCGGGGATAGGGCAGGCTTGGATAAATATATATATAATTGTAATTCAGTTTATTGTTAATATAAATATCTAGCATGTTTGCAAAAATCGATTTAATAAGATTTTTATCAAATATTATTACTATTGAAAAAATGCAACTATTTTCTAAAATAGGATTTATATATATATATATAAATTTAAACGTTATTTTAAAATGATACCATCTGAATAAATATTTTAATATATATATATTTAAACTTTTATATCGTATTAAATTTGTTTTATCATTCGTATCAAATCTTTTATCTATTCTAGCAACTTTCATGCCATTATGATTCTATCATTATTAGGCAAATATTTCATGCAAAAAAAAAAACTTACAAATAATTTATATCAAAAATAAGCAATAAAAATGACTGTTTTGCTCATATTTTACGCGTTAAATCACACATTTAAAAGTTTTCTTTGAAATTCAAAAAATTTTTTCTCTGTTTTGCTTAAATGCATTTTTAGATATCCATTCTTTTTATTGAAGCGATTGATATTGATTCATCTCGAATAATAAAAGTTATCTTATCTAATAAATAATTTCATATTAATTTTTAATAAAATTAATATGAAATTAATAACATCTTAAACTTGTTTAAAATGATATTAATATTAATTGTATTTTTTTTTTAATCAAAAAACTTGTATAAATATTTCAGAGTTCAATCTACAAATTTATTCCGAAAGGCTCAGTACATTTGAATTCATAAATCCTGTCAGGTTAAAGTTGACTTATTGGCTTTAAAACGCATTTTGAAATGAAAAAGTTTTTTCTCCTTTTAAGCAAAAAATATTCTTTTAAAAAGGCAATAGCCAAAATAAACAATTGTCGCCATTTTAAATTCTCTGAAAAAATAAAATAAAAATCTACTCCTTGCATTTGTGTTAATACTATCCGAACTTTTATTTGGTTATGATATTTTAAACAAACATCCACCGATACAATTAATGTATTAAATATTTGAAATAATATTTTATTTATAATAATTATTATAATTTAATAACTTATTGTATACATTCTTGTAGTCGTTAAAAATATTAAAAAAATTTTTTATTAATTATTAATGAAAAAATCCTATAACTATTCAAATCATTTAAAATTTAAGAAGTGTACTTAAGTCGAATTTAAAATACAATAATAAATTTTACAGTTTTCAATCGAAACGTCTTATTAAAAACAGTATATGGGATTATATATACTGTATATAGATATTTTGATATATTCAAAATCTATTCAGAAATATAGATTATCTGTCAACTTTAAAAAAATTCAATCTGACTACATTTTTATTTGAGGTTTATTATAGTAGAACATAATAAAAAAAAAAAAAATTTCGAATCATCAGCAGTTTGCAAGAAATTGCTTGAACGAGCACGCACAAAAGAAAGTGAGCAAGTAAACTTTTCTTTCTTTTTTATTAATTAATTAAAAAATGAAAGATGATGTTTAAATAAAATGAAATGCGAAGGTAAATGAAGCATAATGTAAAAAATACGATTTAATCTAAAAATATCTTTAAGATTATAATAATTGATTTGTCTAAAATTAAAAAAAAAATGAGAATTTGAATATTTCCCCCTCTTTCTATACTTATGAAAGTAGTAGATGAATGAATTATAAATTCGGAGAGTATTTTTCTTTGGATCGTTTAATGTCTAGTTCTATAAAGCTGTCAAAAATAATAGATTAGAGAGAAAGTATTGTTTTTCGACATGCAAAACTTATTTATAATTTATTTATTTATTTTGTTAATTCACACTACTGTATTTAAAATCTAAAATATTATGAATCATCAAAAATTTGATTTCCATAGGTATTTATAATATTATATTCTATGATTATATTCGTCTTATCTATAGATATATATGGTAAATTGAATATTTATTTTATTTAAATTCAAAATTTCATTGTATTATTATTTAATTATAGTTTAATTCAATTAATCTTGAATAAAAATTTATTATTAATAAAATATATTGTTTCTTTATTAATAAAAATAATTTTATTATTTGAAGTGAGCAAAATTTATATTTTAAAATATTAGAAAACATTTTAGAAATTTTCTAACAAAAAGTGTTTATTCTGAATTTGTAATGATAGGAAATGTTTTAAAACATTAATGAAATTTTCCCAAACGTTATTGTTTAATATTTGAATGAATTCCTGCTTTCGTGCAGTAATTAATTCAAGTATTATCAACAGTAGGATGAATTATTATACGTTATTGTTTAATATACTGAATATAAAAATTTAAATATTTTGTCATTTTTTCTTGTTTACAACACATTGTTTTATCTAAAAAAGTTCCAAAAAATAATCTATAGATTTTTCTGTATATAGACTGAGAATTATTTTCTTTTGATTGATTTCAGTTTCAGTTTACTTTAAATAGTTCTATTGGAATTATAATTAAATTAAACAGTTTGTATTTCATGTACTATAAATTTTACTAAAAATTTTAATCAGATTAATTAAACATCTATAAATTTAACTTCGTTTACTTAAAATTATCTAGTATAATTTTAAGTAAACGAAAACATGCTATACTGTAATGAAATGTCAATAAGTTATATAATTTACTAGACATATCCTATTCATGTTTAAGTATATTTATAAAAAGATAAATTTACTATATTTTGGGATAATCATGTTTTTTCTCCACAATCTTTCTATAGCTTTAATGCTTATAATATAGGTTTAAAAAGATAACATAAAACATATACAGTGTTTTATATTAATTTTTTAAGATCGTACTGTATATTTTATTAATAATGAATTCTTAGCATGGTTTTTATTTGAAGAATATAATAAAAGGAAATTACTTTTAAAGATATTTTTGATGTAGAATTTCATTATTAACCATTATGATTTGAATTACTTTAGTTTTCATGGCGTTTAAGGTTGTACCATTTTGGTATTTTTGAGAAAAATCTGTTATTTTAGAAGTTTAATATTTACTTCTATACATTAACTTTCTAGAAGAAGAGTTAAATGATTAAAAATAGATGATTCCTTTTTATATAATTGAAAAAGTTTTTATGGTTATATCAAATTAATGCTTGTTTTATGGCCATATTAAATTTTTAATATCATTCAGATATACATTTATAATGAACTTGTAATTCCGATTATTTAGTGAAAAATTTTCGTAAATTGACGGGTAAAAATTTTACAATTTAGCGAAAAAATTCCAAAAAATCTAGATGATTGTATTTAAATAGTGAAATCTTTTTTTTTTAATTAGCGAATACATTTCGATATCTAACGAGGACATTTCTCAAAAATCTGAGCAAAAGTGTTAAAATTTAATGGAAAGATTTCAAAAATTAATATAAACCTTTCATCAGTTAAGGGAAAAAAACACTTTATAATTACGATAAAGAAAAATTGTTTAATAACAAATTTATTAGTGACAAATGAATTAACCTTTGCACGTTTAAAATATACAGGATGAATCTGAAAAAGTGGGCAAAACTTTACGGGATGATAGAACGCAGCTATACGAGCAATATTTGTCAATGAATATATGGTCGGAACGCAAACGGTGAGCCGCTAGGTTAGAGAGAGCTAGAATGTATGGTGATCCCATAGCATGGCCACCAAGATCGCCGGATCTCTCGTGTTTGGACTTTTTCCTGTGGGGCCATATGAAAAGCCTAATCTACGAGAGCCCCGTTGAAATCGATATGGATCTAGTCGCCAGGATTGCCGTTGTTGCTGGCGATATTCGGGAAATGCCTGGTGTCTTCGCAAAAGTACATCACTTCCTATCCCACAAATGTGAAGCCTGCCTTACAGCTGGCAGCAGCACTTTTGAGCAATTTCTTTGAGCATGTACATCAATTACATTCCTGTTATTAAAATGTTTTCTGAAGTATCTCCTCATTCTTGTGTTATTTCTTTACATGCGACTCTACCTTTTACTTCTCACCGCTTGTGTTCCAACCATGCATTCTATGAGAAATATTGATCCTATAGCTGCATTCTATCACCCCATACCGTTTTGCCCACTTTTTCAGATTCACCCTGTATATGTATGTAGGTATGTGTTACATTTTATGTTTATAGGGCAGCAAAAATGGAAATTTAAGATTTTTTGGATATCAGCAGGTTTAGTGTATTTATAGAATTTTAAGGTAAAGCAGAGTAGTTGTTGTAAATAATAATATTTAAAAAATGAGTTTTGTTATTTCAATGATTCCAGTTTGAAATTATTATTATTGTGAATGTAGTTTGCAAATTTAACCCCTTGAGTGCCTTTGCCCTACATTCATACAAAGTTCACCTTATGAAGGTGGACCTTTGCCATGATAACATGTCAAGAGTCTGGAAAAGGCAGTTGGTTGTTTTAAAAATTTTGTGCTAATCTAAAATCTTTTTTGAAATTTATATAATTACTATATTGTAAATTACATTTATCATCAAATACCAATTAAAAAAATATTTGTTTTTATAATTATTATTATTATTATTATTATTAATTTTAAAATGAGCATGGCATGCTCTATTAAAACTTCCACCAATTCCTTTCTGGGGAATTTCTGTTCCACTTACTTAGCTCAATACTGTTTCTTATTGGTAAAAAAAAGTATATTCTGAATAGGCTTACTATACGTCCGGGATTAGCCCGGACAGTCCTGGTTTTTTAGTGCTGTCCGGAGTTGCAAAA
>WUQG02218748.1:0-21314 GCA_011317285.2 Androctonus mauritanicus
GATAAAAATTGTTTGTTTGGGTGTGTACTATCACCTCTTAAAATTTTGCCCATCTTTTATGAATCACCCTGTATATAATATGAATGAATATATTGCCTATTTAATTAATCTGAATTGATATCAGATGATATCAGATTTTTGATATTGATGTTATTTTTTGATGTTTTATAGATTTTATATTCATTTTAACAACACTGATCCATATATTCTATTTTATTTTATTTAAACTAGGTGATATATTTTTATAATATAGCTTATTACTGCTATAAAATTAAGAATGGCTATAAATGTCATTTTAAATTGTACTTAAATGCATATTTTCAAGTTTTTTGATAACATTTTAATGTTTTTTAATTCTTTTATAATACTAGATATTAAAAATTAATAATTTTTGATAAATTCATTATATTGATAAGCATTAAAGGAATAAATTTCAAATAGAATTTATTACATTCTATTTTAATTTGATTAAAAATTATTTAATAATGTTTAAAAGTATGTATGTTAAATAAATAAATAATAAAAATAATAATACTGTAACAGATAAAATAAGATTTAATCATATGCAGGTAATTCTTGATTTATGATGGGCTTTTATTTGACCCTTGCTATCTGAAGTCAGATAGTCGTAAATTAGAAATGACCAAAATTAATGGGCTGCCCACTACCAATATTTGCTATTATATTTCATTTTATCATAATAAACACAAAAATACAAGAACCAGATACAAAAAGGATGCTTTTTGTATATCATTTCAATTTTCATATTTGTATATCAAACCCTTTGTCAATTGATTTGACCAGTCACAGAATTTATCAATGATATCATCCTCATAAGTACAGAATTGGAGTGATTAAGAAAAACATATTTTGCATCTGTTTTTTTCAGAAATACTATAAATTGAAAGCAGATATAGTCCCTTACCCCATGCACATTAAAAGATTTGTTACATCTTGTTATTAAATGCATATATTAATCCAGCTGTTTTTAAGGTAAAATAAATGGGCCAAATAATATCTTTCCCTAATTTAAATGTGCTACTGTATAGTGCAGATTTTATTTACTATTTTCTTTCTTTTCTGGTTAGTATGCACAGATCGGCTAGATATAGTGAGTCTTGATTCTCCAGATATTCTCATGGCAATTTTAACTTTATGCCACATTGTGTGCACACAAGTTTACATACACACAATATGACATGTAGTTAGGACTTGGAATATACTGACTAATTTCTTTTGACTGCTTTGGCTAATGCTTGATTTATTGATTAGTATACACATAAAGATTAACACTGACAATATAAGTGATATATTTGTTTATCTGATGCACAATATTTTTAAAAAATAAGAGTGCAGAATTGGCCCAACTCAGTTCAATTGACTATTTAATTGGACATTTCTGATCTAGCTATGATTTCTGACCATTAATCAAAGCTAAAGAATTTACCATTTTACCAAGAAGAATTTACCAAGAATTTTACCATTATAATATATGAAATATAGCACTAATTTGCGCTTTTCAATAATCTAATCCTATGCCCTTGTTTTGCACAAAGCAAAACAAGGGCATAGGATTAGCTTATTGAAAAACGCAAATCAAAAAAAGGATTAAAAATTTTTTTAAATATCAAAAATGTCCTACAGATATGTTGTTTGAAAAATTAATCAATTTTTTTATTTAAATATGTACAAAGTATTAGTTTCCTGGAGAAAAAACAACTTACAAAGCAAAACATTCAGATATAAATTATAGTGAGAAACCATCATATAATAATAACTGATTAATTATTATAAAATTTACCATTATAATATATGAAATATAGCACTAACACATGTATTATATTCCACAATAATTTTAATAACCTAGTTAATGGAATATACCTGTGTTAGTGCTATATTTTCATATTTTACAATGACAAAATTTTAGCAGAGATGCGTTTAAAATATTCGATTAAGAAATATAACAAATTTAATTTGAAAACTATATAAAAGATGCACGCACGAAAATTTACTGTTTTACACAACTTTTGATGCTAAATCTTATGAAAAAATCCCAAACTTAATTGAACCATTAGTTTTGTAACTACAGAAGTCACAGTATTTGTGAAAAATAACTTTGTTTGCAAATTGCATGGCTATGGTAAAGTTTTAGGCAAAAACATGTGCATATCCTAAGAGCTTTTTTTTATCCTGAATCTTGTTGTATAAGTGAAATTGCTCATTCTTCACAAAAATTTTTTCCTCATTTATACAAAAATTTGCATATTTTAATTACAAAAATAGATATCACAAAAATAAAAATTTATATTCTGGAAATATTTTTGGGAAACTTCAAGGTTTCAGCTTTATCAGTACAATACCCATTGAGCAAACTTTGGGTATAATATACCATATTAGGAATTTTGTGTTTTTTTTTTTTTTTTTGACCAAATAAATACATGTATCTCACATGGGACCTTCACAATTTTGTGAATTTGATTTCTGAAAATGCGTAGCATCATTCAAAAGAGCATCTTAAGAAATCTCTAAACAGACAACATTTATCAGTAGATTGCTGATGAGATGAAAGCTACAGAAGTTCACAGTTCACAGAATAACTTGTATTGTATCATTTTCAATGGAACTTTGTTTAATTGCAACTATTATGTAAGCCTACCTTAAGGAGGATTGTGTAATTCAGACAAAAATGAGAGTAACAGTGAGCACATTTGAAGAAAGGTAAAGATGGACTATTGGGTTTGTGATGTGTTTCACAAATATTGAAATTGAAGAAATTCTCTCAGTCCAGTTTACAGCTCAAATTTTCCAAAATATGATCCGATTCTACAAAATTGGATATCTTGATAGCAACTTGGAACATTCATTACACTGTTGATTATGGCTTCAATTTCAATACTTATGAAACATGTCACAAATCCAATACCAGTTATTCTGTGAACTTTGAACTTCTGTAGCTTTCGTCTCATCAGTGGTCTGCTGATAAATTCACAAAATTGTGAAGGTCTCTTGTCAATATCCATTCAGCCAGTAAATTTCAATAAATAATCCATTGGAAGAGTATTTCTAATGTGCTATTCTATGCACGTTAGACTCATCTTGAGTAATTTTCTTTGTGCTAGTTCTTTATCTTGCGACAAAAGGTAACTTGATATGTCATGATATCTAGTATACAGTACAGTGGTCTTTGCTAATAATGTTTAAACCATCAAAATTGGAGAGAGAATTGTAAAATTGTGAACCATGTTTCCATAAACATTATATGAGTTTTTGAGACATAAGACCTGAAAGTGTGACAATTTGCATAAAAATTTTATTAGTCTAATAAATATGCAAATATAGCTGAATTCTCAATATACCATATGTTGTAATTATATTCCTAAGAAGCACAACTTATATCAAAATGGCACATATCAGATATTGATTTCCCATTGAACCAGTGTATTGCATGGGAGTTACACTCCAGACCAACTAAAAAATTTAAATTTATATGGAAATGCATAAACATATAAATAGGAAACCTTATTTTATATACAGTATGCAATTATGAATTTAAATATAGTAAGTCTTCATTTAACATTAGGATTAGATTCCTGAAAATTATGACTTTAACTGAAACAAAAAGATCCCATAGATCTAATATTATAAGTTGAGGTTATGTTCTTAAAATTCTTTCAGTTTGGTACTAAAAAAAATATTTGATAACTTTCCTAATCTAAACATTATGATACTCTTCAGTAATGGAATGAAGTGAAATAAAAGCATGATTTAATTGTAAAATGTTATATAGCAATTATATATCATACCTAATAAGTAAAGAAAATTATTTTCTAATAAAAAACAGTTTAGATTTCATATGTATTATATCCATGTTTAGTTTTTTAACAACAAATCTCAGTCATTCTCTAATCACTAAACAGTTGTCCCATTTCAGATTCTATCATAAGCTGCAATATTTGTGGAATTTTGTTAAATTGTATAGGCCTGGGATCAACAAGCCTTATATACGTTTTCTAAGGATTGGATCCAGTGGTTGGAAAGCTGAAGCATTTTTGGCTGAATGTCTTGTGCTGTATAATTTTATTAATGTATTGTTTATAAAAAATATATAAAATATGGTTGTCCTGTTTTCTATAACTTCCATTGGTTTCCATCTCTTTTTTTCTTCTATTATAAAGAGAAATTTAAGAAAGTAGGATGATCTATTTTACTTCCTTAAATTTCTAATTTTTTTATTCATTGATTTTTTTACCTGGTGATGTAGTAGTGAAACAACATTAATTGAGGTTATATTAAAGATCTACAGTATAGGAGAAGAAAGAGAAAATTCAATTGAAATAGATATATCATTTGAACAGAATATATCTAAGTGCAAATATCTTCAATGTATGTTGAGTTTATTTCCCTAATCAATCAATGACATATATGCAAAATGACATATATTGCTGAGACATATATCATGGACTTCTTTATACCAACATACTCTTATGACTTCTTTATATCAAGAATTGTTTAAGATATTCAAAATCTGACAATGGGCCTTGTTTGATTTAATTTCTTAAAAGGTATGTTTTAGGACCAATTTCATTAAAATTGAATCAGCAGTTTGGACTGTGTCTCCTGATGATATTTTATCATTATTTCAAAATGTATGTTATATGCAAAGGAGGAAGCTACAGTATACTTAAGTAAATTTTTTCTCCCCATCATAAAAATCTCAGGAAAGTGAATCAAATAACAAGTTTGATCAAAATTTGGACTATTGGGAGCTGAATAATTTGGATTTGAAATTTTTACTAAAGTGTGCTAGGTAAAGACCAAATATAATAACCATAAAAATTTTTCACAATAAATGAAAACTTTATTAAAATATGTAATCTAGTGGAAAATAATTACATTATTTTTTTTATAATTAGCCACCTTTGTATGATAATGAATTGACAACAAAAATAGGCCAGCCAGGTATAGCTATAGGCTTGGCATGGTCTCCATCTGGTGGAGAAATCATGTTTGTTGAAGCTACAAAAATGGATGGAGATGGTCAGTTAATACTTACTGGACAATTAGGTGATGTAATGAAAGAATCCGCTAAATTAGCCTTAAATTGGATTCGTACAAATGCTGAAGAGGTAATATTAAAAATAATATTATTATTATTATTATTATTATTAATAATTTTATTATTTATTATATTAAAATTTTCTCTTTACAAGTATGGAATACCTGTACAAAAAGGCACAGATCTGATGGAAAGAACTGATGTTCATATACATTTTCCTGCTGGAGCTGTTGGTAAAGATGGACCATCTGCTGGAGTGACTATTGTTACTGCTTTAGTATCATTATTTACAGGCAGATTAGTATCTTCTGGCTTAGCAATGACAGGTGAAATCACTTTATCTGGATTAGTTTTACCAGTAAGTAATTGAAAATGCATTATAATGTTTTTCAGGGTTAATTTATAATACTTAATGTTATTATATAAAAATATATTAAAATTTTTAGGTTGGTGGAATTAAAGAAAAAATATTAGCTGCTCATAGATCTGGAATGAAACATGTTATATTACCAAAGAAAAATGAAAAGGATCTTTCAGAAATTCCTTCTGCCTCTTTAGTATGTATTTTAAAATAAAATTTGAAATATATATTTTCTAATGAATTTTTATTACATAATTTTTTTAATTTTCACAAATATATATCCTATTATGTATATATAATTTACATTTTATTTTATTATATAATTGTTTACTTTCTATTTATTATTTCTATTATTTAAGTTGTTATATAATGTTATATTAATGAAATTGAAGTTGTTGTATATAATATATTTATAATAAAATGGAATGTAAACAATTCCTATTTCTGGAAAAAAAAAATATTGCAGAAATTTAAGCATTAAGTTTTACAGGTATGTTAAAAATTCTGATGAAGATAACAAAAAAAAACTTTTTCAAAACAGATGGCACATTATTCAACTGATATAAAATAGATTCAAATAACAAGAAAACTGTATAAAAGAATGTTCTTTGTCATTTTATTTTTTTATCAATTAAATATTATTCTGTTTTTATTCTAGATATTTTATATCAAATTAAGCTTTAGAAAAATTCTGTTAGAAACAATATTTTTAATGGTAAATCTCTTTTGGAAAATTATTGTGTATTTGAATAATGCCTTCCAACAGAAGTTAATAAAGTTTATGAAAATTGAAATTGTTACAATCATAAAAATATATTTGATTTGTTATAAAGTGTATTTCACCTGATATTTAGAAATGCACTGTTGTCATTTATTACATAAAATTATTTGAAAGGATTTGATGTCTTCCTTTTGATTTTGGGCTTTATATGCATGGCATCATAATTCCTCAGAAAATAATTCTAGGGTCTTGAAAATTAATAATTAATCTGATATGAAACTTTGAAAATATCTAGATGTAGTATATTTTAACCAAAATATTAATTCTCTTTAGTTATTTAAAATAAAAATTAATATAAGCATGCCATATTTAAAGTAAGAAATGATATAAAAATTATTGCTATATAAAATTTTATTATTTAAATACTTATGGAGTGATAATAAATTGATTTTAATATATTAAAGATATAATTCCAAAGTTCTGTTGTAATAAGACTATTTTACAGACTTCATCTTATGTTTTGTTTGAATTTTTCTATGAGAAAGTTTAAATTATATCATAGTTTGATGTAATAGCTAGTTTTGTAATAATTTATAATTGAGAGATATATTTAAAAATTTTGTTTGATTAGTATATTAAGTTTATCTTTTATAGATGTATTTTATATATAATAATTATTGTCATTTAAATAATTTTTAAGGCTGATTTAACCATCCATTTTGTCACGTGTGTGGATGATGTATTACAAGTAGCTTTTGAAGGAGGATTTTCTCCAGAATTATTAAAAATGAGACCAATTGCAAGTAAACTCTAACGAAGATGATCTTCAGTTTATGTATGAAAAAATTTTAAAGCATTCATTCAAAAAAATATTAATAAATTCTATGAATTATATTATCAAAAATATTTTTATAATTGAACCAGTTTAATTGAATAACCGAAAATAAAAAGTGATGTGGTGTAGTAAAATATATCGATATATAACCTCCTGTATTACAGAATATATAGAACATTTACAGCTATTACAGAAGAATGTACTGTATAGAACATTTACAGTTCATCTTAAATAGTATTATAATAAATCATTATTTTTTACAAATAATGAATTAATTAAGCATTTACTGTTCAAACTTAATTCAGTGTATATTATACAATTTGGTGTATTGTATCCTAAATATTAAAGATTATTTTTTTAAGAAAATGTGTGTAATAATCATTGAATAAGTCGAATTTAATTGATATTTATATGAGAGGATCTCTCCGATAAAGATCAGAAGCGACTCGAAACATGTTTTAAGATAAGTAATATGGGCATGATGGGATGTTATCACTAACGTTCGAAGCGCGCTCTGTCTGTCGGTTATCACGTGGATAGAAGAACGTAACTACAAAAATCGCCATTTCTCGTTTGAATCGATTGAGGTGCATGGAAAAGTGGATGTTATGATGAATGTGGACCATTCCCACACATCGATGGGGATTATGGGTGCAGATTTGTTTTTAACACAGCCGCATTTGGGGGGTGTCATAGTAAATAGCAACGGTGTTGCCTTATCATCTAACTCAGGTAAGTCATTCCTGTGTGAATTTTTTTTTTATACGATTTGACAATATATTTACATACAAAACTTTGTATATATTTATATAATTGCACTTATATTTTTATGTAGATAACTACCTACATAACTTAAAACAATAACGACGATTTTATGACTATTTGAACATTGAGTAATCATACGATAATTTAAGCAACTAAATAAGTTTAACCCATTAAAAATTGAGTTCAATGTATGCAGAATTAGTATTAATTTTTATATTTTACAAATGATATGATGCAGATCAATTTAATTTTTTTTTCTTTCAAATTTTACGCATACGATAAGCTCATATCTTTTGACATCAATTAAATTTAAAAATTAAGTTGATTTTACAGATCAGTAGTAGTAAATTTTTGAATATATATTTAAGTTTAATATTTTAAAAATATTTTTATAGTGCACATTAATAGACAAAATCATAAATCAGTTCACACTACATAAGAATAATTAGCAGATAGTAAAGGATAAACGTAGTCAAACTTTCTTTTGGGAAACCGATGATTGGGGATAACATTTTAGCGCGATGACTGATGAACAGTTTTACTTTCCGCCACTTATAACCAACCGATTATCCGATAAGAACTTCAATAGAATAAACAGTTATTCTTTTTTAAAAATTTGTTTATTTTCGATCATAGACAAGTTTTCAGTAAGACAATTCTAAAATGACCAGCATAAAAAAAAAATGAGTTCATCTCACTTCTCAGGCTGAAAATGAATCTTCTATTCAACTGTAAACTGTAGTTATGTTCAGAATCGTTATAAATGACATAAATTGTTTTATTGCGCCAATAAAAAAAGATATGATTTATCCTAAAACATTATTGTCTGTCAAATAATGAAAAATAAATCTATGTTGTCTCTCTCTGTATGTATGTCTTGCTGTACTTTATTCTTTTCAATAATACTTTTCATCTAATGACTCTTCAAAAGTTGTATTTTTCGAGTTAATATGGTAAGGCATGTTTATATTTTTATTCAAGTTTAAAGCGAAATAAAAAAAAGTTGAAAAAGTGAATTAGTATATTATGATGGAAATTTTAGTTTGATTTATAATCTACAATAATTCTAATTAGCGACTTAACCAGTTAAACTGGATCGAGTTTGTTTCAAATCGAACAATTTTACCAATGATATAGTCACATGTCGTAATGTGAGCTATTTGTTGAAGATAAACAGATATAGTGTAACTTCACATAAATCTGTGAGTTAGATGATTTGTTGGTACTACGTTTGGTCAGAACCTTGAACTATTATACTGTGTGTCGTCACTATTCTAATTGCTGGCGCTTCAGAATTAAAAATTTTCATTAACATAAAATCCGACAAAAAAATAATACTTTGATATGAAATTCTGTACCTTTTTTAAAATTGGAAAAACAAAGCGTCACTCATCAGGTTTTTTTGTCTTGGGATATATAAATTAAAATCAAACTTAGGAAAATTCGAGAATTATATCGATATTTTCATTTTAAATGCTCGATGGTAAAGTTTATTTATATACAATATTTAATTTGTATTTAAAAAAATTACCATTACCCGGAGAAGGAAAACATTCGAAAGATACATTTGATAATGAGGAAAAATAGACTAAAAAAAGATAAAAAAAAAAAAAAAAATTGAAATTTTAAGATTTTTTCGGATTTTTAATAATCTTAAACGAAAAGTTGAGATTTATTTAATTATTTTTAAAACAGTTGCGTTTAAAGTAGATCAAGTAGAATACTGTAGTTAATGCAGATTATCTCTCTTTGATCGTATCAAGTCCGGCACTTGCAACATTCGAATAGACAAGGTCAGGTGAAGGTTGGCGAACCTCTTTCCGCACGAAACTTTAACTACTCATGAAAAGGTCAGAAATTTAATGAAGCAATTTATTAATTTAATTAAAATAATAACAAAAAGAACTTATTTTTAATGAAGCACTTTTATGTTTAAGAATAACAAAAAGCATTTCTTTTAAAAATATTTGCAGAATTCGTAAAAGAGAGACTTTCTCGTATTGATCTTCCCTTATGTTGATTGATCAATTGTTTATGAAGAATATTTTGTCGGAGACATCGTGATATCTTTGTTTACGTGCATAAAATCGTTTATAAATTACTGTTTGAATTATCATATGGGAAACCTCAGCATAAATAATCAGATTGCAGCAGTCACTCGGAGGTTGTTAATGCGTTTCAATTTGCATATCCTTTATTGTATAATAAATGTTATATACGTATTTAATTGCGAAAAAGTTTATTTATTATTGTTATTTTTTTAATCTTTGCTGCTATGATATTTTATCGGAATTAGTTATCGATACGACGTCTGCTTACGAAATAAGATATTTGGCTACCTAATTCTTTACTGGAAGTTCAAGTAAAGTAAACTAAATATACAAATATTTTTATCCAAAAAACAAGAACCACCATTACATCGATACATTTTTCGAGTAGTGAAACAATTTGCGAAGAAGATGGCTTGTATTTACATTAAGAAACTTTGATTTGTGGCATTTTTCATGTTATCTGTCTAAACATATAAAAAATGTTAAGATTATCTAAAAACATTTTAATAACTCAGCATCTTTTAAAATTACGCATTAAAGTTGTCTACAATAAAAGAATCAACTAAACTAATTTATCATATTTATTTAGAGAATAAGCTGACAATGTAACTTTATTTTTACTAAACATTTTCTCTCTCCGTCTTTAATAAAGTATGAATATTTATAATTATTTTATAAATATTCTGTAAATCATCACAAACTTTATATTTAACAAGATTGTTTTTTATCATAATTTTTAGGTTTAGGCAAAAAAGAATCCATTCAGTTTTAATTTTCTTCATTTTATGTGTGATTTAATGTCTAAGTTTTAATCTTAAGCAAAATTATGAATTCGATAAATTTTTATCATCAAATTTGTCCTTTCTTTATTGATTTTAAGTATGTAAATGGGACAGTGGAAATTCTAGCAGCAAACAAAACGAAAATTCTAGTATTTTTTGTATAAAATATAGAAGCAATTTTTTTTTAAATTAGTGTGTTTAAAATCACAAAATGTTCAAATGATATTCATTAATCCTATCGTAAGATCATCTTGATCACAGTTTTTAGACATAGAATTTATCTCCTTTTGGAAGGGAAAATAAATTGTGTTCTTTATGTAATATATTTTTTTTCTAAAATTTATAAGTAAATCTGAAATTAAGTTAAATCCTAGAAGAATTAGAAGAAAACGAACAGATTCAAAAGTTTTGAACTGTTTTGATCATCGGATTAGTGTACTTTTTAATAATAACCAACAAATTTATGCTATTTTAAACAAGCGAAACGCACATTTTCTTAAAGTGAGTTAAAGTGCATTCAAAGTATCGAAGCAGTATCCGACTTGATAAAAAGTGTTGTGAGAAATGAAGTCTATGACACCCCAGGGAAAATGTTTACAGCTTAAAATAAAGTGCTAACTGAATGATTTCTTCCTTATCACGTGTCATCGGATATAAAGATGCTGCGTGGGTGATGTTGCTATTGCCAGAAAATCTTGAACTAAACATACTCTGTCAAAATCCAGAATCTACAATAAAAAGAACTAAATTATTACTATATACATATAGTCTTAAATCAGTCTAAGCGAATTATTTTTTAATTCTAAATTTTCTAAAGCCGAAAACTAGCAGCAATGGTTCAATTTTAATAATAGTTTAAATATAAAATTATAAATAAAAATATCTTCAAATTAAGAGAGATAAGTAAAAAAAAAAAATGATTATCGAGATAATAGTATCTCATAAAGGACTACATACTGACAATATCTGTCAGCAAATTACTTCAAAGTTTAATTTCTCCGCTGCTGATCAACTATTTTGCTAACTCGTACACCTACCATTGATGATATGGGATATTTATAACTCTTCTTGCAAATTATCTTTCTATTTTTGTATCCTTATCTGCAACAACCAGATAAACCCAAGACCTACCTCCCATGTCGAGTGCAATAGAACCCTTTTATCATTTATTATTGCTTCTATTTCTATAAATAATAATATAGTTTAATTAAAAAGTTATTTTAGTAAATGTATATATGACTACATCATAACTTACGCATTATTTTTATGCACTTTGGCTTGTTGCCGTTATTCTTCGGGGACGTAAATATGCAATTAAAATTAGAAGAGAATTTTTATAAAAATGGGTTATAAGCAAACGTGGATTTAGTGGATAAAATGCGATTAAATAAATGATGCTTTAAATATTATGATGGAAAATGTTCACTTTTTTTTTTTTTTTGTTTTAATGACAAAATGATATATTAAAAACAAGATTGATAGCGATCTGAAGAAACACGACAGTTATAAAAATCAAATGCTAATAACAAGTTGTAATATTAATTTTTACTGGCACTTGTGATTAACAACAATGTTATCGAACTTAAAACAGGAAAAAAAGGACGTCTGGCGCCACTTTCCTGTCACATGGTGTCTGTTAGCAGGTGGGTGGATTTATATTGTTACTATAAACTGTCTGCTAAATGAATGTTCGTCGCTACCTAAATACAGGCTGAATATGTTTATTTACACTCCAATCATTATCTTTTTATTATAAAATCTACCACTGATGTTATACAACATTATATTAATGTAAACTTTTTTATATAAATACTGCATGTTGTAACACATTGTCAATTTTTAAATATACAGTAACAGTTTAAAATGAACTTATTAGTGCGATGATGATAAACTTGATGAAGTGTACAGTCTAATGTATAATTATAGTACATGGCACACAAATTTAATCACTTACTGAGTATATACATTAGTTTAAATTACTAAAACAGATATTGTTTTCCAACAGAAAATTGTATAAAACCCATCCAAAAGTACATATGATTGGAATTCTATTGTTTTCACAGAACAAAACATGCTCGAATATGTAGAAAATGCTCAAATTTTAAAATGTTTTGATATAAAGTTTTATTTATTTGAATTTCGAGTAATTTTTGATATATAATATTAAATGTATTGTTTTAATAAATGAAGAGCATCCTGTAATTAAAGCGTTTCGGAAATTAATAGATCTTACTAAATATAGATTTCTGTTCTTTACAATAAGTTTATAATTGTTATAAATTTATTAAAAAGCTTCTATAAATTGCAAAATATAATTCATTTTTCTCTAATTTTTTTTAATATTTGGTGTAACAATACAAACTTTGAACGGTATAGATTGGAAAGTAATTTCTATTCGTGTTTGTTCATAATAAGTTAATTCTTATTTGATATATATAATTATATAATTTGACAGAAAGCTATCCATATCAAAACTTTTTTATTTTCATTATATTCTGTGTTCGTATATTTTTTATTTTTCGAAAGATTTACTGGAAGATTTCCTGAGCATTTCGGCAAAATCGAACACAAAACAACATAGAATAACACAATCATTGCAATGTATTAAATGAAATTCTGGACTAGTAATGCTATTGGTGATTGGAATATTGTACAGTATAGTGTACTATTTCTGATATAGGTATATTTGGATATTGGCATAAGGAGATCAGAATAAAATATCACCTGTTTTAACAATAGATATTTTCTAATTATTTAATATATAAAATTGCCATATAAAAATTTTACAGCCTAATCGATGCATATGTATTGTTCATTTTGCTTATAATAGTCTTAATACTATATAATAGCGGTAATAATATTCTCAGTAATCTTTTGTTTTTCATTTTTTCATAGTTAATAAATGATGCTTAAGTTATCATTGGAAGGCGATTTTTTTAAAGTAATATACTGTGTATGTCCGATTTATGTCGTTTCGATATAGGCTACATCGCTATTTCTAGAAAAATCCCTAATATAAATAGAATGACTACTGTATTTGTAAATTAGTTGATTTTTTTAAATCAATGAATAAATGCTCTGATTGGAAAAAAAAAAAAAAAAAAAAAATAGGATATTTGCTAAAACTTAGAAATAGCTACTTTGATATGAGATGAAAATAAAACATCGTCATTCAAATATTATAATCGCTTCTGAATTGTAGAAAATATCGGTTGTTCTCGGTAGTTGAGCTATTATTTTTATTTATTTTTGTATAAAGATAAAAAATAAATAAATATAATACTATAAAAATACTCTTGTAGTAGATTCTATATTTTGCTGAAATAAAATGATAGGAAATGCCTATTTTTTTATGTTACTTTATTATTATTTTATCCAATTTTTCGACAGTAAAATAGATTTTTAAATCTATTTACTATTATATAATATTTGAATATATAGCCTAATATTTTTATTTTTTGTTTTCCACACATACAATAATTTTTATTCATCTTATAAGATTACTAAAATAATCCTTTAAGTATTTAATTTATATATAATACTCCGTAATGTTTTTTTTTTTTTTAATTAAAGAAAAATAATCATTGTTGTTTCCACTTTTTCTCTTATCTTTTCCCAATTATTTTGCATTTTCCTCCGTCTTTTCTTACCATATCTTCGTATTTTTTCACACATCTTTCCACCTTTTCGGATAATTATTGTAGCATAAATTCTTATTAAAATAACATTTTGATGTTTCGAAGTGTAACTTTTGTTTAATGGAGCGAAAATAAATGAAAAAAAAACGCTTCACCATTCTTTCCACTTTTGGTTATTTACCAAAAATATAGTTGGAATTAAAAATACTTAACTAAAATTGATATAAACTTTATCTTCGTTAAAAAGTAAGTTCAATATGGTTAATGAGAAAAATAGATCACAATTATTGAAGGATATAAGATTTCTAAATTCTGATATAAATAATGGCTGAAAATTGCTGATGTAATTTCTTTTTATTGTTATATCCGAGATGAGGTTGCAACTTCTACTATATTTTTAAAATAACGGGAATAAAGAACTTCGATTCTGTTAATTTGCAAATAAAAATTAGCATTAAAGCTCTTGTTTATGTAATTTGAAACAAGAAAAATTTTGAATAAAAATAAACATTTTCAATACAACGTGTCATAAAAACTTCAGAACCGAATTTAACAGAGATTCAATTAACATTTTCTAACAAATACTATTCGTCTTCAAAGTCAATGAAAAATAGAATAAACTGAAATGTTTGCAATGCAAATATTGTTGTATAACTTTCAACAAGATTTACGAAATTTATTTACGCATTACTTTTATCCATTTTCGAACGAATTTCTCAATATGTTATTTATTTACTTTGTTTTTCGATTACTATACTAGATATATTTACAAAAATCTGTTAAGAAACAGATTGCATTAACTGATCAGAAAGATAGAGATGCGTGAAAAATGAATCTTCTCTTACCCATTACATTTTTCGATGTATAAGGGAAAAGAACAAAATTTCCATATTTGTAAGTAGGAGTATCTTTAATCACAAAAATAAACTTATAAATGTAAATTAGTTATCAAGCTAGATTAGGTAAATTAACAAAATTTTAAACAATTTCATGATAGAATATTTATTAATATTAATAATTGTCGAAGGACTGAATGACGAGTTATCAGTTTATGAATGAATTTCACAACTTAAAACAGTGGTAAAAGTATTTCAAAATGGAGGATTCAAATCTAAACAAGGTAATAAGAAAATATCTTGAATGATAAAATTATAAAAAAAGAAACAGGTAAATAGATACATTATGTTTAACGCTTGATAAATTTTTATATTGTTTTGATATCATCGTGATCGCTATCATTCTTGGATAAAGCACAAGTAAATAAATAAACTAAAAATAGGACTAATTAGTAGTAGAAAAAGAGATATCTCAAAATAGGTCGCAATTCAAGTTAAATACACTCATTTAATTAAATTTTTGATTTAAAAATTATAATAGTTTCAATAAATTACTAATTATAAACAGTGGAAAAAACACAGCAAACATGTTATTTTTAGATGTTTATGCAATAAATATCTAAAATATCTCCAAAAATAATATATTCGTAAATCATATCTTACAATAATTTTCTTCGCGTTCCTTCAATTGTAAGGACCGCGGAGCACTGTGAGTGCAAAGTTATCGGCCTGACACTGTTTTACGTGTGTCCCCAACACAAAGAAATGTCAGATGGTCGTATAATTTATATGGCATGTGGATCCGAGACGCTGAGGTCCAGGACTCGAGATATTGACTCGGAGACTTATGCTTATATTTTGAATTATAAATATTTACTGTATTTACAAGAATATAGCAGTTAATAATGATATAGCAATTAACAAAGAAGTTCAGTTAATTCTACTTAAACCTAACTTAGCCTATGTTACAATGTTCGTTTGTGGGATAATACAATGTTGAGAGAGAGAGTGAGTTCCACGCCTTCCACATACCTGAGAGAGAATTTTACCGATGTTACGTCATGTCAATAATCTAACTTTGAAAATTATCCTCACACTAACACTAAAACTTCAAATGTTCTCTCCGTTCAAAGTTCAAAATGTCCGTTACATGTTCGTCAGTTCCATAAGTTGTCCAGTTCCACCTGTTTTAATACACACAATACAGTTCTACACTTCGTCGTTGTCATCCGCCGTCGCCATTGCCGTCTTGGCTGTTATCATCCATCGTCTTCGTCGGCCGTCCCGACAGGACGAGTTGCTTTCCTGTCGTTAGAAGCTAACATCGTTGTTGTTTTCTCGTTCCTTTCTAAATAACAAATTATTGACTTCTTCTAATTTCTCTTTCTCTCCTCTCCGATATGGAACTCGTATTTATAGCATTAATCATTTCAAGGAACAGCTGGGAGATATTTTCCCACGGTTCATAATTCCCGGTACGTCACGATTAATTTTTTTTATCAGTTCTTAATCTAGAATAATCATTTTTCCAATTTAACATTTTTAAATTAATGATTTTAAACAATTTCAAACTAATTATTGCATTATATTACTATAAAACAAGGGAGGCGGGTCCGGGGGTCCCAGAATCTCACGCAATAAAAATATGTTATTCCTGATAAAAATCGCTTGTTATAGCAAAAGTACTGTAATAAATTCTGTAATGAGTCCATATTTTATATATATATAACTGTACTGTGTTATGGAAGTTGTTATCATTCACTAATACAGTACTTATTCTTCTCTTAAAAATTTATATAATTATAAGCATTCTTTTATTATTTTCCTATTAGAATTTTTACTTTTATATAATATTTATATTCATATAAATATAATAAAATATTCATTTTGAAAATGTTATTTCAACTCCCTTTTAATAGATAAATATTTTCTTCTAATATGTAGACAATGTTGATTGTTTACTCATCATGGATGTAATTAAAGATTTATATAAGAGAAATTTTGTCTCTCGTATGGATTAGTGTGGAATTAATGTAGTGAAAGATTAAATTTCTCTTATATCTATCATTAATTAATAATAATCTACTTGTATATAGTGCGTTCAAACATTACCAGCACGAGTATCACATATTTACAAAAAATACTTTTTAATCTTTATACAAACAGAAGATTTTTGTAAGCTAACTTCTAATAGATGATGATAATCATATTACATCACGAAACTTCCACGAAAGAGTTAGTTATAAAAAATTACTGGATGTTTTGGGGAAAAAAAATCTATCAAATTTAAAGGCAGTTTTATGATTTTGAAAAAAAATTATCATTAAAATTATGAAAATTATTAGACTATAAATAGCGAAAGAAATGTTGTTGTTATTATTATTTCTTTAAAGGAGTGAATGAACACATATTAAGAATTAAAACAGTTTCCCTTAGTAACAAACGCTATTGGCCTACTTAAACGAGACCTTCGCTCCTCACTGCAGTAACTTAACAGAGGCATGGCCTTTAATGTCACACTGTTTGAGATATGATGGATAATCTCAATCTGAAAATTACTTGATGCTAATATTTAATGCAGTTTTTAACAGCGAATAATTTTTTGCAAGAGTATTGGTTACTAATCTTAATTCAACATTTACATACGGGATTACACGATTCAAATAACCCTAAACTAGCCAAAACTCCCCTAGTGATTAATTTTTGAATTAACTACCAAATTAAATTTGGCAGTTAATTCAAAAATTAAGCACTAGGGGAGTTTTGGCTAGTTTAGGTTATTTGTATTGGTTAGATTAACATTAGTTTTCTTCAAAGTGCAACGATATTTAAGAATTTTCTTTTATTATATTGCAAACTTTTAAACTTAAATGTTATATTATCACAAATATATATATTTTAAAATCCGCAACAGATTTGTTGATGTTGAATCTATATAAACCATGGTTGTTGAGTTTTTATTTCTATGTGTGTTATTCCATTGTAAATAGTTTGTATTACTAATAAATATTTTGGGAAGTACTGTATATTGTTATCTTTATATGTATTTTATCGATTGATTAATTTGCGTTGTCGTGATAAAAAATTTCTATGACATTGATTTTCCATGCTCGACCACCCAGCAAAATTTATTTTGTGTTAAAGATATGATAAAAAAGTTTTTAAAACTTTTTTAATTCTTTAATTTACCAAACTAAAAATCATTTGTTAAATTTAATTAGAAATCCCTCATAGATTCGTGTTTGAAATGATGACAATTTTTTTTTTTGCAGATTTGAGATTTTAAAAATTAAATATTTTTTACATCATAGTATAAATCAAATATAAATATTGATGTCTATTATTTTGTTAAACTTTATGTTCGAATTTATTCTAATTTTAAAATTTAATAAGTATAAATTTACTTAAGACCCTATGCTCTATTAGTTTGAATTCTATATTAACCTAATCGCCTGTTCTACCGAGTCATTTCTGTGAGGTAATTTCCTCTACTTGTATACAATATATAGACCATCGTATCAGTTGTGTTGTCATCGCGACGTCACAATTATTACGTATTTAAGCTATCTCATATATCAGGACTGGCGACGCTTATATGTATGAAGAATTAGACACTACTTCTAAAATGTCCCAAAATGCTTCCGGAATAATTTCAATCTCATTAACACGCAATGCCAACTATCATTATAAATATGCTGCCGGATTTTCAAGGACCCCTTCAATTTTATGAGCAACTGATGGCTGTCAAGACAGTGACAAACAAACGATTTTAGTTGATATAATGATATTTAAACAATTACTCCATTCTAGAAAATGCGTTTCGAGTAATTGTATCATCCCTCATCAATTTAACTAAATGTTTTTAAAGACTGTATACCGTAATTTTTTACTTTTAATGTGTTTTAAATTCATTCTTTTTTTGGAATTTTAAGATTAGATTTTGATAAATTATACTACTATATTTTTTTTTATCCGAATAGAGTTTGTTCCTCATAAACAATTTTTTTATGATGATTAAATGATAAAATAATTTTTTTATAGTCGTTAAGATATATTTTACATTTTTGTTTTTCAGTATCACTATACGTATTTGTTTTAAAATTATTCTTATAAATTTTTCATTTATATTTTTAAATATTTCGATTAAATTCTCGTTTATTCTTTTAAATATTATTGTTTATTGTTCCTAAAAACAAAAATCAAACAATGACCAACGATGTTTGGTTTTAATATTATGGTATAATATTTAATAATGCAATATATAATATTGTATTATACATTCTTTTTGTATATTTGCTTAATTTTTATGTTTATTTTTGACATTATCGTAAATTTAATATAAGCGCAAATTCTTGATCATCCATATAGTAGAATTTCAATTATGGATTAATTTTTATAAACTTTTGACTGAATTTGCATATAACTTCCATAATGTTATTTCCCCAACATAAAAGTTTGATATTGATTTATTATTTTGGAGAATAGTTGAATTTTGTGGTTGTGATAATCTTTCTTTTCTATAGTCTACTCCTGTCTATTAAAGAGTTTTTGTGACGGAGAATAACCTCAATCACAAAAACTTTATGGAGGATCTCAGATTAAATATTCTTTTCGAAATTTTCCAAATCTTTCCAAGTTTTACGATTCAAAAGAAAAAGAACTAGAAATTTTTAATATTTAAATAGATTTTATTTTTTTAGTTTATTGTAGAACACCAGGAATTTCGTAACATGAACATCTTTACAATTCTTCTCGTTAAATATTGTATGCTAAAAGGACATATTTGAAAACGAAATTAATATTTTCTTCATTATCTTTTATATGTTTTATGAGAAGAATCACTCTGAAATACTCTTAGTATTTGATTAAAAATGGATATTTTCTATATAATCATGTTTTTTAATCATACAATTAATTATATCTAAATTATTGTTTGATCACAACGCAATTCAGATATTCGTTATCTTATCATATTGGCTGTATTAAAATGCTTTATAAGATTTAAAATCACAATGATTATCTTACATTAGATTGCATTCTAAAATTTATTCAATCATTTAGTTTTTCTGGCAGATATTTCTTTGAATTTAATATATTATTTTATTAATTTTTCATGCTCGATATGTTAAATTAACTTAGATCAAAAATATGGGAAAATTTATCAATTTTAACTTGTAAGATGTGAACAGAATAAAACGAATTGAAAAAATTTTTAAAATAAACTTATATTAATTTATAGAAAGTACCGTATAAAGATCTGTGGATGTAAACTATTAGTATGGCAAAATGAACATAGAAATTTGTTTATTATTTTGTCTATCTATTTGTTGAAATATATCGACTGAATATAAGATAAAAATTCACAATTTTCTTAGATATTGTCACTAAATTGGAAGGAGTAAAATTGGAAGCACAATATTTGCTGGTTCTTTAGCTTGAAACCTATATCATCAATAAACTGAAAATAAAAATAGCAGAAGAAAAATATAAAAAATTTTAATTTTAATTCAGTTTCTGGAAGAGATATTATATTCTAGCAATAAAAGAGAAGTCGATGTTATCTTTTACATGCTTGCTTCAATTTTGCCACTACTGTTAACAAAACAGTTACTACAACATAGAAAATACAAACCGATCATCATATCATCCGAGTATCAGATTATAAATCATTTTGTAAATGCTTAATAGATGGCAACTTAAAATTCAGTTCGCATATTTTTTTATTATGGTGGAACTTCTATCCAAGTTTCATTATAGCAAGTAGTGTGTATCAAAGCTCCACTATAGCAAAAACTGTGAATGGAATTTTAAGTTGCTACCTACTGACCATTTGCAAAATCAATTTCTATCGGCAGAAACTTCTTTCTTAATGGCAGTAAAATTGAGGCAAGCATGCAAAAGGGATCATCGATTTTCTTTTATATATAAATGTGAGTATTCTTTCATCTTCTTTATAAATATTTCCATCTCTATACAGTATTTATTTTCGTTCTCCGAAACTCATCACCTATCATATCTCCAATATACGAAACAATATAATTGTTACGTTATAAAACACTGAAATATTCTCTCTCATTGAATGAATTACAACTGAAACGCAGAGAGAAACTGAAAAGTTAAATATTTTCAACTGTTTTCAATTGTCGGCCGGATTGGCCGCACGGAAACGCTTCGGCTTTCCACTCTGGAGGACCGGGTTCGAGTCTCGGGTTCCACCCCTTGAAAATATTTATCATGGGGTCCGGGCCCGGCCCGTCGATCCCCGTCCT
>WUQG02218859.1:0-21312 GCA_011317285.2 Androctonus mauritanicus
CTGGAATATTGATGAATTTTCGATCGCACCTTTTTCGCCTTTACTTTGCTCAGATATAACCAACAGCGACTGCCTAGTAGTTGCCCAGGTAACTGCACCTGGTGGGTGTTTCCAGTCATTTTCTGTCTTCTACAGTCGCTTCATATGTTATTTCTCTGAACTATATCCCAGTCATCGCTTCTATTTTAACTTCAGCGATCACCAGGTACGTCATTTGCATATATTTCCTTTTTTTAATACTCCAATAATTAAGTAAATATTTGCAGATATAATAAAAATTCTTCTATTTTCGTTCTTTCTCTCTCTCTCTCTCTCTTTCTTGATGTTAAATTTTTATTTTCCTTTCTTTTGGAATAGTAAAAAAAAATATGGAAATTAGAATTTCCCAGTTGTATTTTGCATTATCTGAGGTAACAGAGCGTAAGAAATATGATAAATCTGTATGAATGACTTTACATAGCTGTGGGATAAAAATCAGCAATCTTCACGACGGAATGGATTTTTTTCTTTAATGCCAGAAAAGTTTTTTATTGAGAAATTTTATATATTTTCCCCCCGTCTCTCGAAATATTTCTTGTATTTTCATTTTTATTTTAAGAACAGCAACAATTCTAAAATTTTTTTCAGTGATAGAAAAATTTTTTCTGTATTTCATGTTTACAAAATCTTAATTTTTAGAAACGTAACTGCTTTTTCTCCTTTTTTATATTGTAGGAAAGGGGGACTTTATACAGCCCTAGCACTGTGGCCATCAGTGCATCCCAACAGGATCATCCCATAAAAAGTCCCATCTTAATCACGAAAGACAGTATCTTCTTAAAGGATACTATGAATACTATGAACAGATCTTCTAGTGCAGGAAAATGCAACCCAAGAACAGATCTTCTAGTGCAGGAAGAATATAACCCAAGAAGATCATAGCTTAGCCCTGAAAGGGCTAAGCTATGATCTTCTTGGGTTATATTCGCAGTACCTTTCTTGGGTTATTACGCAGTTCCCTGAAAGGGCTAAGCTATGATCTTCTTGGGTTATATTCTTCCTGAACCAAAGCTTCTACGATCAAAGCTTTGATCTTCTTGCGTTATATTCTTCCTGAACCAAAGCTTCTATGATCAAAGATTTGATCTTCTTGGGTTATATTCCTCCTGAATCTGTTCTTGGATTATATTCTCCTTGATCTTCTTGGGTTAAAATATTCACAGGTATTCACACAAAATATGAAGAGGCGAACGTAACTGCTTAGTAAAAAATTTAATTTAATTTTTATTCTGTAAGAAGCTTGTGATAAGCCACTGCTTAGAATAAGATCCACAAGTAATTTATATATATATATATATATATATATATATATATATAAAATAAGATATTTTCAGATTTTATATTTCTCGACTTTAGAAATTCGGCAAAATCCCGAAAGATTGCAAGTTTGAAACGAGATAAATCCGTGAAAAGCAACATATATTAAAGAGCAAAGCCAATTTCTCCAGTTTAATTCTCACTTCGTCGTAAATGGCGAATTTAATTCTATTTGCCTGCGAACTAAGAAGATTTTAACATTTCTATAATTAAATATTCCCAAACTAATAAGACTATTACAAATGTACTCACGGATTTATATATAGTTTTAAAAGCACACGTTAGCATCTCCTATGGGAGAGAAAAATATTTTTGCAAAGTTTTCGAAAAAAAAAAAAAACTAGAAATACAATAATAATAATTCCATCAACGTTAGAACTAAAAAACTTAAATTTTATCCTCTTGTACGGTTCAAAACCAATTTTATATAATTTGAAAAGATAGGCAAACATGCGACAAGAGAATTTTCTTCTACTTTTTTTTTTCATTTACGAAGGGAGAAATATAATAATTCGTTTAGATATACAAAACTCTGTGTTTATCTTCAGCCATTGACGTTTTCTATTTATATAAGTTTAATTTCAGTCGTTTTTTTATTTGCTTAAACTTAGAAAAATACTGAAAAAGTATTCCCGTTATTTTTTTACGCAGTGCACATTTTCAAAACACCTTTTCTTCGTTTCAACTAGTCTTTACTTCCGATGCAATTTACCTGCAGAATTCGTTTCATTAATATTATTATTTACAATATTTAATGAGATATTCAATCTTCCAGTGTTTCTGACACAGTATCACACGCCCTAATTTACATATTCTACTGTTCTTTTGTTTCTAACAAAGTATTGTTGCTTGTTGTGATGTACATGTTTTAATGGAAGAGTTTTAAGCGATTTACTGTATTCTGTGTATTGTAATGTAAATATTCTAGTGTTTCAGACAGTTCTGTAATATACATATTCTACTATTTCTATGATTTTAACAATGCATCGTATTGTTACACACTACAATATAATTCTGTGTTTTAATAGGTAGTGCTGTTATTGTACCACACGAACGCAGATTTGCTAGTTGTTGTTACACAATAAATCCGCTAAATTAGTATGTCTACTGCGTATTATTACGCAATAGATATCTGTTTATTGTTACACACGAATTGTATTTATTATTATATTTAACAATTGTTTAGTGTTTTTTTAGTATATAATGATGTATTCTAATGTTCGAAACAACGCTGTATGCATGTGTTTCTAACAGTGCACCATATTGTAGTGTACTACTATATGGTGACTAAAATACATATTACACTGTGCACCATATTGTTGCACACTACAATTTAATTCTGTGTTTTTATAGATAATACTATCATTGTTACACGCGAATGTAGAGATATGCTAGTTATTGTTACACAATAGATAGGCTAATTAGCATATCTATTACGTATTGTTACACAATAGATATCTATTTATTGTTACCCACGATTTGCAACTATTCTTACATTTAACAATTGATTATAGTGTTTTTTTTTAGTATTTAATGATGTATTCTAATATTTGAAACAACACTGTATGCTCGTGTTTCTAACAGTCCACCATATTATAGAGTACTACTACAATATAATTCTGTGTTTTAATGAATAGTGCTGTTATTGTTACGCAGTAGATACGCTAATTAGCATAGCTATTGCGAATTGTTACGCAACAGATAAATGTTAATTAGCGATTTGCGTTTATTATTATATTTAACAATTGATTATAGTGTTTTTTAGTATATAATGATATATTCTAATGTTTGAAACAACGATGTATGTTTGTGTTTGTAATAGTGCACCATATTGTAGTAGTACTCTACAATATGGTGCATTATTAGAATGCAGTTACACGATAGATATGCTAATTAGCGATTTACAGTTATTATTATATTCAACAATAGATTATAGTGTTTTTTTTAGTATTTAATGACGTGTTCTAATGTTTGAAACAACACCGTATTCCCGTGTTTCTAACAATACTCCGTATTTCACGCGCTACAATGCAAATGTCACTACATACGCTAATGATTGTTACATACATGAATGCATATTTGTTATTATTATATATAATAATCGTTTTTTTAAGATTTAAAGATGTTTGAACCATTGTCATAACACAATTAAAATAAATTTTTTTTTATGCTCTAAAAATGTTCTTTTTAATCGTTAGGAGTGCCTTTTAATCTTCTTAATGAATTTTTTAAATCTTTTAATTTTTTAAATGGTATTTAAGTGGTATAAATTCTATTTTAATTAGCGTTAAGCATAAAAGATTATCGGGATACACAAACACACACAAAAAAATCGAATCTCTAAACGTTCTATAAATATTTAAGTTCGCGTATTATAAATGATTATTAGAAAAACAAACAAACAAAAAAAATGATGAAAGACTTCTATTAACTCCAGTGATAAAAGATATTTTATACAAAAGAAAATAATAATAATAAAAACGCCATTTACAGAACATATAAAAGAAAACTACGATAATTTTCATTTGTTGTAGAAAACGTAAAAAAAATTAAAAAAAATTATATTCGGTATGCCAATGACAGTTTACATGAAAGAAAAATATTCACATATTTTGCTTCATCATAAAAAAAAAAATTCTTTTTTTGACGTTCTTAGTTTACATAATAGTAAAGATAATTAAGAAAACATGTTGCAGAAGGACATAACAAAGAGAATTTCTGACAGGTTCTACCATACTTAATGAGAGAGAGAGAGTGATGTGTAGAAAGAATTATTTCTTTCTTTTACATGTGAGGAATGCATTATAGAATTGTTTCTATGCATAAAACAATTTCGCTTTATTGCCTCTAAGTAACTTGAAGAGTAGAAGGTCCATAAAAAGCTTTACGGATGAAGAATTTCTATGTGTTTTCGGTTTTAAAAAGTTGGTTAGTGCTTTCTTTCTACCTGGATTATTTTTACCTTTACATAATTTTTTTTATATAAAAAGCGAGCACTTTGTTTGATAGAGAACGTTGAACATGAGAGTAATGCATTACTCGATTTATCAAGAATTTTTTTTTTTAATGTTCGTTCTAATCAAAACGCGCAATTTTTGATTTTTTTTTATTAATTAAAAATATTTTTATTTCTGGAAACGAAAACAGCTAGCGAGAAACTCAAATTTGTTTATTTTATCAGATAATTAATTAATAAATTCGATTTAAAAAAAAAAATTCACATCTCGTCGAAATTTTTTATAAAATCGTCGAAGAAAATTTATTATTATTATTATTATTATTTTTTTTAATAAAAAAATTTTTTTACATAATCTGCTTAAACTGTTGCAGAAAAATATTTTACAGAATGCTCGCTTGATGCAATTTAAAAATTCAAAAAAATAAAATAAAATAAAATTTTCTTATATATTGCACGTAATTATTCAAAAAATATAAATTAAACGCAATTAATTTTTACTTTACATCGTTGCAAAACTATTTTGATGTCGTAAAAAATGATGACAAATATTTTTTCTTTGATAAAAATGGATCGAGGATCTTATTTATTTTGTGATGCTTTTTAATTTTAATTAAGATTTAATTTCGTTTTATCAAAATATTAATTAAAACCTGGCAGAATTTTAGAATTATTTAGATATTTGATTCTTTCGAAATTATTGCACGCTTAATTAAAATTTTCCCCGCATTATCTAAAGCCTAATTAATATTAATCTCCTCCCAAAAATGATCGTTAAAATAATTAGATTCCACCTTTCTCTTATAATTATTTATTTTTTTTTTTATTATTATAATTATTATTAATGGATTATTTATGGATTCGCATATCCGCATTATGCTAAAATTTTTATTTTCTGCGTTGGAATCAATTTTTATTCCGTATGCTCTTCTATGCAACGTTCCAACCGGTTCGGACCGTCTATCCGTTTTTGAACAGATTTTACAGATTTTTTCGTATTTTTCTCCAGGTAAAATTCCATTAACGCGTTGCTTTTCGTGTTATCTGAAGTACTGTGGCATTTTTAAATAACATTTTTTGATATTTTTAGAAAAAAAATGTGATTTCCTTCGAACACTTCAGAAATGGCATATTCTCCGCTGTATCAGGACGATTTATTACAGCCAATTTTGCATGGAAATGTCACCAGCGTGCCAGATCCTCCTTCGAAGCTCTTGAAGATATATTTAGCCTCCATTAAATCAGGTTTGTGTCATAATTAAAGCTCCTAATGTATCGAACGAACGAATTCTAGTAATTTTTTTTTCCTTTTTAAATTCCGAGTTTATTTTTTATCGAGGAAAATTCGTATCGCCCGTATAAAATATTTATTTCTTCTCATCTAAGAATTAAATTAAATGATTACTATGCGAACAAATCTTTTTACTTTTTGAAAATAATTATTTCCGAAACCGTAAGAATAAATTTACTCGTAACACAAATTCCTTTATCTCAATTAAAAATAACAACATTAAATTCTTTCTTTATTTTGTTCACGTAAAAATTGCTTAATTAAATTACTCTTACGTGAACAATACGTAATTCTACTACAGTGAGACTTAATTACTTTATTTTAAGTCCACAAATTTTTCTCTTATCCGAAAAATCATCACGAAACTCGTCAAAATGAATAATTATATCGCGAACAATTTCTAATTATTCTAAGTCTATAAACAATGTTTGTTTCTCCAAATCGCTTCAGCTTCTCTAACTAATCTCTCACGTAATTTTATTCTTGTTTTTTTTTTAATTTACTAAATTTGTAATATATTTTGACAGAATTTGAACAAGAACGGAGACATTTGCATGAAGTAGTACTACCAGAACTTCAACGTCACTGCACAGCTAACGGTATAGACGTTGAATTATTAGATTGTCAACAAAGTAACGACGTCGATTCCACTTTAGATCCCAATTTATTCACTCAAGAATTACAAGAAATCGAAGAGTGCCACCGTCTTTCTCTAGGATGCTTTTTTCTGGTAAAATTATCCTCCTCATCCACATCATTAACGGAGATGAAGGAGAGTTAAATTTCATTATATATCTCTATCCGTTTAGTGCCTGGTTGGTAGCAAGTACAAGCCTTATCCTCTGCCTAAAACTGTGGAAGCTGCAGAATTTAGTGCCATATACGATGCAGCAGCAGAAGCTGGATTGGACACGTCGACACTCGATCAATGGTATGCAGTAAATAACAACATAGTTCCTGCCGCCTACGTTCTGCAATCTATTCATAGCAAGTACAAGAAATGGAGTGTGAGGTAAAACTCGTAGAAAGTTTACTGGCTCCTTACTTTCTTTTCTATCCTACTATTGATGGAAGGAGAGAGAGAAAGAGGAGTGGAGACAGCCACTTACGATTAATTTTAACTCCTAGGAGGTCTTATAACTGCAATAGACAGCAACAAGATTCTGACGTTCGTGGGTGGATCGAAGAGCAAAAACAACTTTCTACAATTCTACGTTATGGAGCCAGGATAGCCAAAGACGAAGGTCGAATTACTGAAGAAGTTTACAAGAAATATTCCCTGTCAGGTCCGTTTCGGATATTATAATTTATTCTATATAGATATCGTGATGCTATATATGTAAAAAAAAAATTTTTTTTCGATATCATTACTAGAAAATTTTAAAAAATTGATATTTGCCTCGAATGCATTTTCCTAAATGACAAGTGATTTAGTTTATTGACAATTTTTGAAAGTGGAAAAACGTGTTAGATATCCATCATTCCTAGATGGTGATAGAAAATTTTGATAGATTATAGCTTTAGCTTCGATAAAACTGGAATGTTGGATTTGTGTGCCAAAAACCATACCGTATCATTCGTTTTGATATTTATAATATGTCTTTAGATGCTAAGTACATATTTAAATATCTTTAAAATGTTTTAGGTGTACACACACAGCTTAATCACGCACTCAAACTATCGACGACTGCTCAGCATCGGATTTTATGCGTCGTTCGTCAGTTTGAAGGTAAAAAAAAGAAAATTTAAATGCTTAGGAAAATGTTTTAAATATTAATCTAATAAAATTTCCAGACAACGTGCAAGATGACATTAATTCTGAAGAAGAGAGTTTCAACGGAGTACAAGCTTTCATCGATGATGTCGTATTATCTGTTAACAGAAGAAATACTCATTACTTTAGGTAAAAGGCTTTAAAATTTAGTTAAATGCACAAGAAAACTTTAATAAAATTATTTTACATCAATAGTGTCAGCGGACAGGAGAAATGTATCAATCCGGAAAAAGAAGAGCATGCTAGATACTTAGAAAAGTTTGGAGAAGTTATCCTTAGCAATTTAAAGACAATGGTGGATGAAACAACGGCAATTACTCCTAACTGGGAAACTTTTCCTCCTCATATAAGAAAAGCGGTTCAGGTATGTAGCTAAATATTTAAAACAAGAGCTTAAAATTGATGATAAATTTTATGCGCATCGAAATTTTCGGGTGCATCAAGTGCTTATTAATTTAAATAACGTTGCAGGAAGTCGTTAGAGAATCACAGACTCATTTATGCAATAGTAGGAGGTACTTAAAAGTTTTGGGAGTGTCTCAGTCACTAGATAGTGATTGTGGTCCTCTTCTGTTAATCCAGCAGCTGGTACTTGGAGAAGAAGAAAGGATGAGGCATACTCCCATCATCGTGTATGGAAAGGAAGGATGTGGAAAATCTACACTACTCTCTCGGGTAAGTCTTTTTTTAATCCCTTCCGTCGTCATCAGCCAAACTGAAAAATCACGCTCTTTCAGGTCTTCATGTATAGTACAGAATGGATAGGCAGTGATGTAGTAAGGATAATACGCCATGTTGGTCATAGCCCGTGTTCCACCTTCACTCCAGAACTTTTGAGGAATCTATGTCTTCATATAAGTTTGGTTTTCGGTTTTGAAATCACACCTCATCGTTACAGTTACGAGTTAGGAAAACTCAGCATTTGGTTTCAAGACCTCCTTAAAATGGTAGAAACTACAACCAGCGATCTCATTATCGTTTTGGACGACCTTCACGACTTGAGATCTGCCACTAACAACCAGGCTGCTATTTTGGGTTGGTTACCATGGAACCTCCCTAGCAACGTCCACATTGTGTGTTCAGTGGCTGAAGAAGCCACAACGTGTTGGCCCTTCTGAAATCTCGCTTATCATCCGCAGATGCTTACGTCTACTTATCTTCCCTGAGTACTACATCAGCAGCTAGCATGCTTCAATCCAATTTAAAAGATGACAGATATGCTTTGACATCTGAACAATGGCAAGAGGTGAAGAGGAGACTACCAGAACATTTTATATGTCCTCTTTATGTCAAATTACTCTCTCATCAAGCTAAGAAGTGGACATCTTGGAAAGAAGTCAAAGACGAAGATATTCCTCAGAGTTTAGAAGATTTAATTTTTCAGATATTAAAAAATATAGAAAACAAACACGGAATTGTACCGGTACGCAAAATAGCGTGCTATTTAACATGTACTAATTTTGGCCTGAGAGAATTGGAAATTTTAGAATTACTATCGTCACTCGAATACCAGGGTCCTCCTTGTATAGGTAACGAAGATAGCAAGAAAGGAGATTTTTCTTCCACGGTCTGGCTCGGAATTAAGAACGATATGAGTAAGTACACTTTTGTAAAGAATTTTCGACACTTTTTCCCCTGAATACAAAGTTAAATATAGTGATAGTAGAGCGATTAATGAAGTAAAAGAATTTTACAGAAATTCCACCATTGTGCAGAATGAACTGGTTATTACCTACATTGATCCATTAAGTGGACTTTTTAGTGAGAAAAATTATAGTTTTGATGCAATTTCAGGTGGATTTTTAAGCCATAGTGGAGATTTTAAAAATTTTTAATGATTTCTTTTTACAATAATTATTTTTCAGTGGTTTCTAGTTAAACCGATCGAAAGCGGTTCTTTTCTTTGATATTGATACAGCTCACTTCACATGATAATGAATTTTTCCTATTTATGGTGATCTTTACGATTCAGAAGCAATTGCAAGAACTTTCTTTATAGCATCGTCTTCGTGATTTCGTTATCTGGGCGAAAAGTAAAAAAATTGGCTCTCCTTTAAAGTACAAAAACTTCTAACCCATCCCAATATATCAAACCTACAAAGCGTGTCAGAAACACACATAAAATATTAATCATCTGCATCAAATTCTCCATCCCATCATCATGCTTATTATATAAGTGCAGTTTAATATTGAAAAAAAAAAGGTAGAATCCAAACCCGAGCAACGCCTTTCTTTGTTATTTTTCTTCTCTTTCAATGGTTTTTCTTCACTTTTTCAATTGCTGGAAAGTGGCCAACGTTCTTCTACCAGTATAAAAAAAAAAAGTGAGAGCGATTCTTTATCCGAAATATCGACCTATAGCTTTATCACTACAAAACTTCTTCTAAGATCATGAAAAATGCCATCAACTTTCCACTTCTGTTAGATATCGAATGTCAATATGGTCTCCTACAAACGCTTTCTACCTTTTACCTTGCGCCTCTTAGTGTCCTCCCGTTCAAAAGGGAAGCACTAGAAAAACTTTTTAAACCGCCTAACATTAACAATAACCAGCAACTATTTTCTTTTTTCTTTCTCAGCGACCACTAAAAAATATTCATTTCTTCTAAATATGGCAGAAAAAGACGGTGCAAACTTTTTTACTGTTATTAAAAAAGAAAAAAAAAAAGATGGAACGATCTGTAAGCTTATCAAACAGCCAAAAATTGAATCTGTTGAAGATATTATTGCAATTCTCGAGAAGTAATTTTAGTAATACAGCTTCAGAAACAAAAAAAAACATGCTCTGTTCTTGAAAATTTCCGATTTAATCAATGATAAAGAGGATTAATCATAGTACAGCGCTTAGAAATTTTGAGATTATATTTTATACTTTTAATCTAAATTTCTGCTGGCTATCAGATAATTTTTGGATCTTTTTTTTATAGTCTGCTCTTTGATATTTTCAATGCTGCTTTTTTTTCTATAAGAGGGGCAAATTGTTATCAATCTTTATCGTTATTCTACTTCGTTTCTTTTGGACACCGCGTGTCACATCTGTTTTATTCAATACCCGCCTTCGTTTTTACGTCTTGTCATAATTTATCATCATTCACAACTCTTACCTTCTCCTCTTTTCAAATCTCATTCAGTCAGAAGCGATTAACATCAGTCAACTCTAGTTTGAAAATGAATAAATATTCAAATTTTGTGCTAATTTTTAAAATCTCCAACGTCGAGATTTCGATTAATTTAAATCTTTATTATGTTTTTTTTTTCTTTTTTTTTAAACTTTGGTATTTAATTCCCGTTTCGTCGTCTGTATATATCGCTTGATGTTACAGAGTAAAATCTAATTTATTCGATGCTACCTCGATAAAAATTTAATAATATAAGTCTATCGGGAATCGTTACTGATGATATTAAACTACATTCCCTAAAGACATTCGTCACAAAACGTACTGCAAAATTGCAAATTTATATTCTTTCCCTTCCAGAGAAATCTCTGGAAGTGAGTTTCATCAGGATCATTTCCTATTTCGACTTGATTTTTAAGTATCTCCTCCTTTATTATAACGCAACTCTAATCCTTTTGAAATCTTTAATCCTCTTTTTTTTTTAAATATTCTTCAGCTTCTTAAGAGGTAGACAGTAAAATTTTGGAGATATTTATAGATATGTAAAAGAAGAGTAATGTCATTTTTTTTTCTTTTGGGAATATCTCGTATATCTATCGCTTTGCTCTTATATATATCAGTAAGTTATCGATCGCTGTTATTCAACATCCACTTCCTTCGCTTCGCAACGAAACATCCTATGTTTTTAATGCTCTGTTTTACATTTAGAAGTGCTGATGAAAGAGTATTATGTGGACAACCGGCCTTACTTACATTGGAGTCATCGTTCCATCGCTAACGGGGTGAAACAACGCTACCTCTCTAATCCTGAAGATGCTCGTTTGTGTCACGTGGATTTAGCCAGTGCCTTTCATTTGGGATTTCTTATGCAGAAGGAAGAGAAAGTGCAGACTTCTGTAAGAACCATAAATGCTTTCTTTAATTTTTTTATAAGAAATTATATAATCGCTCACGTTGATTCATAAATTATCCTATAAATAAGCATATTGATGAGTAAATATTGCTTTAGTAACAGCACGGTTAAACAAATCACCATGTTAGAGCAGCATAAGCTTATATAAAAAAAAAGAATCGAGAATATAGTCAGAATAATATTAAATAGTTTCTCCAGATTTATTATTATAGAGTTAAGAGAAGTTAATAGAATTCTGGAGATTATAGATATTTAGAATTTTTATAATTTTAGAATTAAATATATCTTAATCATTATAAATTTATTATCAGTTTAATGTAACTGAAACGCTAAAATAAATATTTTAATGCATACGAGTAAGATCTGAGACACGAACTTTCAGTGAGTCTAAAACTATAATTATGTTCTAGAAATTTCTAGATCGTGATTATATTTTAGACGTTAAGAAATTGATATTCTAGAAAACGATTATATTTTTAGACGTTAAGAAATTGATATTCTAGAAAATGATTATATTTTTAGACGTTAGGAAATTGATGTTCTATAAATTTCTAGAACATCAATTTCAAACATGTAAAACTATAATCGTGTTCAAAGAACTTCAAATAATCAGTCTGTTCAAAGAATCATGGACATACTTAAGTTACTTTAAAGAAAATAATAAATTAAGTGTATCTGTTTACATTTTTATAATTTTATTTCAGGGGAACGTCCTAGGCCTAGAAGATTCTATGAAATTAAAGAAGAAAGATGATTGGGCCGACATGTTGAGGGAAGTAGACGAACTGTGGATACATCTTCTCCTAAGCGGTCAGTCACCTTTGCAAGCGGCAAAGGAAAATTCCAAAAACTCAATTTTGATGGTTATTTAATATCTTACAAGAATTTTTAATTACAATCTCCTCATCAGGGGATTATCAGAAATTGAAGATGGATGCAATATGCAATTTTGAATTCCTACTTTCTGCTACCAAAGGAGCATCTATAAGTTACGTTCGCAGCTTACTAGAGATTGTCAGATGCAAGGTGAGTTAAGAAATTCCTATTTAACATTGCACAGCACCGTAAGGAAAATTGGTAAAGGGAGCTACTTCTGAACATTTCTGTTCTGTAGAATAGTCTGTTAATTTTAAAGCATTATTTATTTTCTAGTTTTTAGACTGGGAAGTAGAAGTTCTCTATCAAATGACTAAATTTTCAGTAGATGTGCTTAGTCAAGATCCACAACAACTAGCAACCGAGATCTTAAATTGGATAAAGCCGTTTTCAGGTATTGATTTATTTTATTAATTAATAATAGTTTTTCCCATTAGGTGTAATGTTAACTTTTCTTAAGTATAGACGGCACTTCTGAGATTTTAAATAAGTTAGTGGAGAATGCAATGAATTGGTGCAATAACTATACGTCTCAGCTTCTTATTCCTCTTACAAACTGGTTGAATTTCGTTTTACCGGTTCAGGCAACTATATTAAACTGTCCGAAACCACTAACTCACATGATAACCACACCAGATAATCAGCATATCATTTGCAGTACTCACGAAAATTCATTACATATGTACCATCTCGCATCCAAAAATAAAGTCAGGAGTTTTAACGGTAGGCTGCTTTATTTACTAATTAAGGAAAACGAATCAAATTATTGAATGTATACCTTTAAAACAGGACATAAAGACACCATCAACTGCATGTTCATGTCTGTTTCTGGTAGATGGTTTGCTTCGGGATCGAAAGATTTCGATGTCATCGTGTGGGAAACGAGCAGTGGAAACATCAAGCACTGTCTCAGGTAAACAAACGTTTTAAAGAGTAAATAATGCTTGTGAGAACTGAATAATCATGCTAGAATATTTCTCAGCCATCACTCAAGTGAAGTATTGAGCGTCACTATAAGTCACTCTGAAAATATGCTTATTAGCGGTTCTGAAAATGGAATTGTTATAGCCGTCAAGTTAATGACAGGAGAAGTTATTAAGCGTTTGGAATGTCATAAAGGAGCCGTTACATGTATCGCCTTTAATTCTGAAGATGATATTTTTGCCACAGGTGCGATATTAAGCTCTCTGAATAATTTTTTAAATAATTTATTTAAATTGTTATACACTCTTCAATAGGTTCTTTCGATAGAACTATCTGCATCTGGAATCTCGAAGACTTCTTCTTGTTGAATACTATCAATATATCATCTTCTGTATCAAAAATGAATATATCCAGCGACAGCACGTTTTTATTAGTGGCATGTACAGATAATACCGTACACGTAAGATCACTGACAACTGGATCAGATGTTCACTGTTTGCAAGGATTCAATGATTCTGTAACTAGCCTCTGCTTCGCTAGAGATAATTGCAGATGTGTCATCGGATGCTCTAACGGAAAATGTTATGTGTTTGATATTCATTCTGCACAATTGTTGCAAACATTACCCGGTCATGTGGATCCTGTTATCGATATCCAGGTAAGTTTGTGAATCCAGTAGAATAGTTTGAGCAAGAAACTTTAATCAGTTCTGTTTTACAGTCGCAAGACAAAGATAGATTCTTAATAACTGGAGGAGGATGCAAAGTAGTAGTGTGGAATTTTTACAGAAAACTATTCACGGGATCAAGACCGAAAAACCGAAAATTAAGAAATCATCGCGAAGCAATTACATGTTTAGCAGTATCGCGCGATGGTAGTATGGCAGTAACAGGTAAGAGGATAATATTTCTTAAAAAATATATTTTTTTCTGAAAATAAACTTGATTTTCTTTTCGTAAGGTTCTAGAGACAGTCTTGTTAACATTTGGCAACTGTGCACGGCAGAGATACACAACACCCTACAGGGGCATACAGGTTCTATTACCTGTGTAGCATTTGCACCAAACGGGTTATTTGCAGTATCTGGTGCAGAAGACTTGACACTTCGAGTATGGGGCTTAACTCTAGGAGGAGTAGTGTCTACCTTTAAGGTAATCACACAGATTTTAAATTACTCTGGCACAAACTATTTAATACCTTAAGCCGATTTGTAAAAGCGGATGATGCATAGAAAGTTCAGAATCTTATCACATTTTAAAGTTTAATGCATATAGATTAGTCGGCTTGTATGACACTACGTTGACGGTGATTATAATCGATTTTCATAATCAGTTATAATTCAATCAAAAAGTACCTCAGGGGTAAAAAATTCTTATTAATTTTTCAAGTAGCGTGTTGCTTTAAGCAACGGATGATCGGAAAAAGTTATTATCCTCATTTTATTTGATGTTTTCCAATTTGCATCAAATCTTGTTAATTTTTCGTAAGTTGCAAATCGAATCGATTGGAAAATTGTTTTTATAGATTAGAAAATATTTTTTGACGTTATTTTAGGAGCATCAGTACAAAATAACAACAGTTGCAGTAACGTCAGATAGTCGTAGGGTATTATCTGTTGACATCCAGGGAAATCATCGAGTATGGCAGGCCGACTCTGGAACACAACTCTTTATAGCTAATAAGCCACATAATCAGTTAACTCTACATGCCAATATGGTGTTTGCGATTGGAGGAAAGAACGATAATAGGTAAGCAAGTACCAAAAACTTTTTTAATGGAGTTAACGTGTTAAATCGTGCCATCTTTACAGTCTGAGATTCTGGCCAGTAACAGATATGGACTCAGAGAAGGCTGTTAGCCACAGTGATGTGATTCTCTGTTACACAGTCACATATGATTGTCAAACTACAGTTACCGGTTCACAAGATATGTCGTTAAAAGTTTGGGAAGTGGCCACTGCAAAATTAACTCAGGTACGTTGCAATCTTCTCATACCTTAACGGTTGTTTTCATTCTTAATATATTTTATGGTAGGTTTTGGTGGGGCATGAACAACCTGTAACATGTGTAGCAGTTGCACCTTACAGTCCTTCACTTGTTGTATCTGGTTCAATGGATTGCAACCTAATTATTTGGGATATGCATACAGGAAACGATACCTTTACGCTAAGAGGACACAGAGAAGGTGTTAAATCGGTTAAATTAACTCTAGATGGGAAAGTTGCTATATCAGGTACACAAGTTGATAATCGCTCAGTCTTTAATTACGTTTTTTCGTAAATTTTAATCAAACGAATACTTCAGGATCTGATGATAAGACGATACAGTTGTGGAACGTCCAGACTGGGTTGAAAATCGCCATGCTAGACATGCACATGTTGTTTGTTAATATGGTAACACCTTTAAATATCAGTCATTTAGTTATGCAATTAACGAACAACCACCAATTGTCGATATTGCGTCTTCATAATAATCCAAGCAAAGGATTAGTTCTGGATCTACCTCCTGGAACACCAGTTACAGAGGAAGCAAAAACACCAAGTGAGTAAACATTTCTTTCTAAAGTAAGTAATTATATACGTGTATTAATGTTACTTTCACAAAAGGTCACTCGTGGAGAGGGGTAGTACCGAAAAGAGTTCTGCTACGAGGTAATCTTAAGAGAGAGCAATCATTCGATTCTTTCTATTGGGACCTGAGATCTGCATCCCCAAAACACGATATAGCTGCGAGTCTGGAAGACTTTCGTCGCGTTCCCTCACCCTTTGGCTCTAGAGAACATCTACATCTAGCAGGAACAGTTTGGGATGGTTCGGTAGGACGACGCAATATACCTCTGGCTGAAGGCTTAGCCTTACAACCCAAACCTAAGTTGCCGAAACACAAAATATTAAAGAAACAACAGAGTATGTTCGCGTGTTTTCCAGAATACACTCAACATCAACTGCCTCCACAGTTACTTTCCCCTCAAGCACTATCAAAAGAAGTTGACCGAAAATTAGACTTTTTACCTAGATCACAGAGGCTCACTCATGCAGAATCATTGAGCAGGACAGGAAGCATTGAAGAACCACCAGAATTTACTGCAGGAGAAGGAGACGGCTATGCAGTTAAACAGTCTGCAGTGTGTTCTATAGTGTGATACACGTTATACCTCGAATATTTGATACGATTCTAGTGTTTGCACACAGTATTATCGCGATCACTATTCATGGAGTAATTTAATGTTACTGAATGGATGAATAAATGTTAAATAAGCAATGTAAAGCATTTTGTCGGGGAAAATAATATCCCTTTATGTTATTAAGATGCCGTAATGCATTTGTATGGTTTGATGACGTCATGCACTGTCACATATGTTGCCTTAACTTATCCTGGTGGATTATGAATTTAAAATTTTGGTTTCTTATATTGTATTTCTGATAAATTAAGTTTATGGATGTTTCATTTATAAATTTTTGGGAACTTTTAAGGTTTAAGCCAAGTAAGTGGGAATAGGGGTAACCATTAATCAAACTAGTCTTCCTACAGGAGCTACTAGAAAGAAAAAAAATGGCTCCATTCTTCATTAACCACTAAAAAATATTTGTTTTCTCGTTTTAGTAGATTATTATAATATTTTGAAACATGTTTACGAGCTTCTAAAGAATTTTAAAGTAGAGATTTTTCTAAAATTTACCATAATCTTTCGTTTTCCTATAAGAATACTTTGCAAAACACAAACAAAGATCGTGTTGTGAATATCCATAATCAAAATCGAATAATCAGTAAAAGGAAAAAAAAAAATTTTAGAAATTTTTAAATAATATTTAGAATCATTAAAAACATTAATTGTTTTATTTGCATTAATAATTTTAATTTTTTGAAACCATAAATGTATGCAAATATAACACCACACCTTGGCAGACAATCTGTGGGGTTAACCCATTCAATCAATATTTTGTGTGTTGGTTATTATCAATAATGTCGATATAATTATCGTTAATTGTATTATCTTTAATCAAATATTAAAAATGTCAAAAAATAAATAAATAAAAATATTTTAAATGTGTCCTTTTTGACAGAGAAAAATTGACAAAAGCAAAAAAAAAATTCTGATTGATTGTTGCAAGTGATATTATGATTTTTTAAGTGAATATTGTGATTATCATTATAATAAAAGTTATGTAATTATTGTTGTTATTATTATTATCATCATCAAACGATATATGCACAAAAACAATGAGAAGTTTAGTGAGGAAATTGTTGTATGAAAAATTATTAAAGATTTTTTTAAATGTTTGCACATCACTCACGTCTCTTTTATTTATAATTTCTGTTAATGTTTGTTCACAAATTTATCGTCCCCGTTTTGATGATCTCTGGAGTTATATGGGTCAGAACCTCAGAGACTTAGATAAAGTAATTCTTCAGGCTGCACAATCAGAGGTGTCAACATTTGTAAAAGAGCATCCGGAGCAAATTGGAAATCTTCCAGAAAATGCACAGGATTTCTGTTTTGTGAAAAGAGATAAGGATAAAGCGTTTTGAAGTAATTCGCTGGAGTGGATAAAGTTAGAGATAATTAGAGTTTATGCTCTTTTGATGCAGCTGACCATTGTTTATACGTCGCATCAGATGAATGCGTTGATCAACCTCTGAGAATTACACAGACAGTTCTCTTTTCTCTGCATCCTCCCGGAAGAAAATCGATGTTTAGATAAGTAGAAACGTGATTATCCGGATAGAGGAGAAAAAAAAGGAGAGAAAAAAATAAATAAATAAAGTTTCCCAGCTGCGGTTGTAATTTGATAAAGTTAGATAATCGATATTATTTTCAGTAATTCTAGTGCAAGTTGCACTTGCATGCACTTAACTGTAACACGAGCAATTGTTAAAAATACGGATCATCATAATAAAAACGGAAAATAAATGGTTTTTTTCTTTCTATATTCAGAAATTCGGAATAAAATTCGCGTGAATTTTTCATCATAAAGACCTGTTATATATGTTAAATATTTTAAATGAGAAACAATTTTAAAAATAATTCTAGATAACTGAAGCGATCAATATAAATTTTCTACTTTTTAAAACGTGCGTTAACAGATAAGGATAGATATCGTCAGTACAGATGCACCGGAAAAAAATCAAAGGATCCCTTCTGTACTATAGGTACATCTGCACCGAAGAGAACAAAAACTTTGCGTAAGTGCAACTGCACTAAGAAAAACAAACTTCGTGTGGGTGCAAATGCACTATAAAAATAAAAATAATAATAATAATCCATATTGTATTAAACTCAATAGGAGTAAAATCGGTGTAAGTGCAACTGCACCAGAATAACTAAGTTCACAGAAAAATGAAAAAAAAATTTATTTTATCAAGAGAAATAAATAATATCGCAAATAATAATATACCTTTGTGCAGGACCTGAGAAAGGTGAGATGGGGATGATCAGTCGTGTATTTTTATTTAAAACATACCTTTGTGCAGGACCTGAGAAAGGTGAGATGGAGATGGTCAGTCGTGTATTTTTATTTAAAACATACCTTTGTGCAGGACCTGAGAAAGGTGAGATGGAGATGGCCAGTCGTGTATTTTTATTTAAAACATACCTTTGTGCAGGACCTGAGAAAGGTGAGATGGAGATGGTCACTCGTGTGTTTTTATTTAAAATATTAAATTTTGGAGGTCCTACTTGGTCTAGGATGGGACCAAATGGTCCTGTTTTCTTCATTTTATCCTGACATTATATCATTTTAATGTGATCTTTATACTTTCCTTACTCTAATATTTATTCTACACTCTATATTATTTTTATATGATTAAAAAAATATTATTATTATTCTGATACTATATATTTTTCAAAGATATTAAAAAGATTTTTTTCAATAGTATGAAAACATAATATTTCTATAAGATAAATATGTTTAAAAAAAATAAATAAATATTATTCTTTGAATCGGTTTGCAACACTCTCCAGAAACATAACGCATTCAAATAAATTTAGAATAGATATAATAAGATAAAAATTATAATACAAATATAAAAGCAATTCAGAAGATAAAGTACAAACCAATATCATTGATTAACGCAACAGTACGACTATATATATATATATATAAATGTCGAAAGCAGTACACATCGACAGTTTGTAGTGAAGCAAAGCAAGACGAAAAATAGAAAACATAAAATAAAAATATGAACGACTACCAAGACGAACTTCACCTATACTTCGTTCGGTTATGGAAGAATTTTCCCAAATTTTTTGGAACATTTCTAGCCAGCACCATAATTTTCGTAGCAGGAATAAGCATGAATGGTAACTGTTTAATTTTATAAGTAATTATTGCAATTTTAAACTTAATTAAATCGATATTAATAGGTGAATGGTTGATATTCCTCGTCTATTTTCTGAAACAATTCGGAGACGAGCATTACGTGTCCAAATTCACCACTAACAGGTTCCAAAATATCCACATTTATTTGTTTTATTCTTATTTAATGTCTTATATAATGTATTTTGGTGTTTGCGGCTTTCTACAATGGTAAGTTGTTTTTTATTCAAATTTTTCTTAAGCATCAATTTTCTTTAACTTTTAAATAATTTTTTTAAATTCTATTTATAACTGTTTATAATATAAAAAATATTTTTTTAGTGTTTTTTCTGTAGTATACAGAGTTAACGATTTTAAATTACCCATATTTTTAGAATGGCAACACGTTTCTTATAAACATAAAAATAGATTAATAAATAGCACAATATTAGCTATTAAGCAATTAATTTTATTTATTTTTTATTAATTAACTGATTTATTTATGAAAAAAAGAAAAAAATTGAAATAAGAATAAAATTGTTTTTTTTTTCTTTTTAATCCTCAAACATTTTCATCAAAATGACCAAATGTTGGAGTCCCCTGAAATAAACATGATTGAAATTTTTTTCAGTAGCACTTTTTTTTTAATTCTGTTCATAATTATTTATAATACTATAAAAAAATATTTTTTCTTAGTTTTTTTTTTTCTGTAGTATACAGAGTTAACGATTTTAAATTAAGCATATTTTTGAATGGGAACATGTTTTTTATAAACATAAAAATATATTAATAAATAGTTATTAAGCATTTATTTTACTTATTTTTTATTAATTAATTTATTTATTTATAAAAATTGGAGAATAAAATTGTTTTTCTTTTCTTTAATCCTCAAATATTTTCATCAAAATGATCACATGTTGGAGTCCCCTGAAATAAACGTGATCGTAATTTTTTCAGCAGCAATTTTTTTTTAAATTCTGTTTGTAATTATTTATACTGTTATAAAATATATTTTTTATTAATCTTTTTTTTTGTTGTTGTATGTGATATTGTTAACGATTTTAAATAACACATACTTTTAGAATGGCAACATGTTTCTTATAAACATAAAAATAGATAAATAAATAGTACAATATTGGCAATTAAGCATTTAATTTAATTTATTTTTTATTAATTAATTTATTTATTTATAAAAGTTGATGAATAAAATTGTTTTTTTTTTTTTGCTTTAATCCTCAATCATTTTTATCAAAATGACCACGTGTTGGAGTCCCCGAAATTAACACGATTGTAATTTTATAATACCAAATTTTTATAAAATTGTAAACTTTGTTAAAAGGGCAATAAAAAACTTTAAATTTATGTAAGATGTAATATTAAGAAGAAAGATTTATAATAATTATTTTAATTGGGGCACGATGCTCATGACACTTCGCCTTTTGAACTTCAGGTACTTCTATGTATGCCGAAGACACACTCCCGAAACCTGGAAATGCCAACCTAAACAATTTCTCACTTGGAAAGACGAGAAATTTGAAATTATTCTTGGAACCATAAATTTAACTTTAGGTAAGTAGCAACTGCAATAGCATTTCTAAACATAGTTTTCTCTTAACATGTTTATATATTTTAATTTAGGAGCCACAATTTCTGCTGTTATGTCTTGCTATGTCATGAACGGAGGCAATACCACCATTTATTATAAAATATCCGATCATGGATTAATTTATTTTTTATTATCCATACCAATTTTATTTATTTTGGTGGTAAGTTATCATACTTATATTTATTTATTTATTCTAACTGATTT
>WUQG02218970.1:0-21308 GCA_011317285.2 Androctonus mauritanicus
ATCTGAGCGTGTCTAATTTAAAAATGAGATCCCCGCGGCATAGCAGGATACACCGAACCGAATTTGTAGCACGTGATATAGGGATAATGCCACGCTACGAGTCGATATCCGAGGAAATTCCTCAGTGCGTCTATTTTGCATATTATATAGCCCGAAGATTCTTTCGGAAAATTAATTTGATAGTTCTACATTCACACATTTATAAGAAGTTGTTATATGCGCATTAAGAAATAGGTTGAAGTGCCTTTGAATCTAATTCTTCGAGATTGTCAGCATAAAGGATGTTCTCCACAATAGAATCAGAAATTTCGTCCTGCATTTAATGTGGAATTTGAAGGTTAGAATAGGATCTGATTGATTAAGTGTTTTAAACCAGAGATCAGAAAGCGATTTCGTGTTAATAAATGGAACAAAGTATAAAGTTAATTTAAATAAAATTAGTTCTGTAGATAGTCAATCACCAATAAACATAATTAAATATTATACCGTAATGCCATAAAATTATTCTAATAATTCGGAACTCGGGATATTTTCAACCAACTTACGGCGTTGTTTATAATTTTTTGATCTCAAATACTAATCGAATCTTCTTTGCCAAAGTTTTATCGATATTTTAACATGAGCGGATAAGCAAAATACATCAATTATAACTTTTATTATGATAATTACGCCATTAAAAACCGAAATATATCTTTAAAAAAATGTACATTTATTAGAAGGCAGTTTATAAGAATAATTACAAGAAATACGTGGATAAAACAGTCCAAATATGATAGTTTTAGATTTTTTTTTAGATCTGATTAGGTTATTAAACAAAACTAATTAAATAACAAAATATAAATTTTGACAACTATATTACCAATATCTTATGATTTCTTTGGGAGAATTCTAATATTTTGTTTGAATTGCATTTATCTGTTTTACATTTATTTATTTTAGTTAGCATGTCAGTAATGAGAAAACATGTATTCTATAAACAAACAAAGCGAAAAAAGTAAAGTCAGAAGCGAAACTACTGGAACTTTTTGTTTGATGAGAATATCTTTCCACCCATAACGTGTTGTCGGAACGGTAATAAAAGTTATTCTGACTGACTCATTTTATGATTCATCAGAATTCCCAGGCATTTCCAGAAATTATAATAATAAAATAGCAAAACGAGAGCAGAAATTCTTTTTTTTCGCTTTTTGAATATATTTTTTTTTAAAACCTGGAAGAAAATAGTAATATATATAATATTATGGAATTTAAAAAATTTTTAAATTTACTTCGGTAACAAACAACAAAATTAGACTATAAACAGTAATGTTATGAAAATTTGTACACAGAAGTAGGGAAAGTTATATGAGTTATAAATCACAAAATAAAGTAGACGTAAATAACAAATAGTAAAAGGAAAATTTTATATTCTCATGTCAGGAAAACATTTTTCGATATTTCCTCGTGATATTTTTATTGAAAACAGTATCAAAATTATGATCAAATTTATTTTTCATTTAAATAAATAGGAAATGTTGGATTTAAAATCATTATTTTATTGTCAAAACAATTAATATTCAGAGAAAAATGAACAAAAACGATCTTATAATATTTCCATTTTATCTAGAATCTTTAAAATACAACCAAATTATATTTTCATATTTCTTATATACATTTAAATTTTAGATTAATAGTTTATTCTAAAAATGGCGAATATAAAATATTGTAGTATTTTTAGTTCCTTTATTTTAGTGGCCAAATTATCGCAGTTTATTTCTCTTAATATATAAGAAACTAACTGATTCATCCTAAAGTTATTATAATATACTTATTAATTTTTCATCTTATAAAATCTAAGATAGACAACATAAAATGAACTGTATTCTTATAAGTAGAAATTACAATTCAGTTAAATTATAGTCTTATAAAATCTACAGAAACATGGAGATATCATATTTAAAATTTCAAATTCTTTATGCATTTAGATTTAAAATATTGTAAGCATCAAATGAAAATCTCGCACTACAGGTAGATGATTTTGTATAAATCAGAAGTTTTTTGACCAGTAATTATTCCGATATACGATACAAAAAGAAAGCAAACAATACATATATGTGAAATCATTAATTTGTGAAGGACGGAAATAGCAAATTTATCACAAAACTGGAGCTAAATTATCACATTGGTTTCACTTAATTATCACATTTTTATTAATAAATTATAGGTTTGTTATTATTTATAAATTAGACTATTATTACTATTACATATTTAACAATTCAAGTATGGTTATTCATTATTTCCGTCAGCATAATGGGTACCAAATCTTAAAATTTTCGCATCAATAAACACAAACTTTCCTGTAGGATCACGACTATCCAGCTGTTAAAATAACAAAATAAAACTGCATCCGCTTGCGATAGAACAGACTATCTACCGGATTGTATAATTATCTTACATGTTTATGTAGCTTCTAAAAACTTCAAATTTGTTTTATCGCGACGAGTTTAATGGAATCCCATCATGGATTTTCACATCCGTTGTTGTGAAGTCTACTGAAAAGAGAAAATTGAGAACAACAGGAATCGATCCCGGATACTCCAGAACATTATTATTTGCCCAATAATCTATTAGGATATTATCTATAAAATAAATCTATAGAAAATGTTGTTATTTAAATGAAAACTATCAGTTTTATAATTACATGAATCCGACGCTTTCAAACGTTAACTATAGCAAAATATTTAAAATATTTTTAAATCAACTTTTATGAACAATAATTATTTTCTATATAATAGAAAATAATTATTGTTCTGATTTTCATCTATAATCTTTAGGCTTGCGATTTAGAAGTTCGTTTCGATCTAAAACTATAATTTTTCTTTCTTTATTAATTTTTTTATAAATATTTAATTTCTTAATAGCTATAAAAAATTTTAATTTTTTTATAGCTTTGTATATTTTTAAATTTTGTATAAAAAATATGAGCTTGCATTAAACATATTAAGGAACATTTTTTTTAATAATTTAAACTACGTAATATCGGCATTACTTTATTTATTAATTTTATTCAAGCTTTATTTATTTTTGAAATGAAAAATTCCTTGCAAGCGAGGGCAGAGATAGCCGATCAAATTTGCTGCACTTTGCCATTTACAATAGAATTATCTTAAAGATTAAGGAAACTAAAGCTAGTCGGCGCGTTTGTGTATGGTTTATGGAAGTTATAGAACTAAAAGGTATTATATCAGATCAGTGCCCTTTTGTCACGAATGAGAGGTGACGGCCTTGTCACATACTCCATTGGCATAAACAATGGAAGGACACCATCCCCCGGCGATAGACAGTCTACTCTTGGGTGGTAGCATATTTTGGTAAATATTGACACTAACTATTGTGTTAGAGTCGGGTCATTACCACAAGATACCATTTAAAAAACTTCGAAATTTTTATCCCATTAAGTATAGCCTACAGACATCACCTGGTATGGGTGCATTGACTCGACGAATTGTGACAAAATTCTAGAATATATATTTTTTTCTTTAAAGAAAAGTTGAGCGGCGATCGATAATGCGTCGAGGGGGAAAAAGTTCAAAGCAGACAATGGTGGGATTTTGGAATGGTTGAAAGGACACGACGGTTATCGAACTGCACTTGATGTCTGTTCACGTGTCAAAAACTAGCGTCATAAATGTTTCTGGCTGTACAGTCATTACTGATGACACCAGATATATATTGTTAACTGTCAAACTTCTTTTGTGGACAGTGTCGCCAGACTATAGTTGTGAGAAACCAGGGAGCGTATCGTCCCCCTTGACAAAGCGACAAAATAAAATCTGATGTTACATTTACGTGCATCTGCTTCTCTAGTATCGAAATTACAGTCGATACACGAGAATTAAAATTCCGGCCCATGCCAATGAAGATACAAACGAGATCTTTGTTTCTAGTGCCAATCGTGCCGTGAAAATCAAACATGATCTTAAACCAGGATATGTCACATCATAATAAATTATTGTATTACCGACACTCCCTTGTTTATAATTTCAGATTATTTATAAGTCGATACGAATATGGTTAAGATATTTATGAAAATGAAAATTTCAATTAAGAATAATCCGTGCTTTCATTTTTTCTTATGACAAATAAGTTGGAGTCAGCGACATCTTCCATTACCAAGATGATAAACTAAAATTCAAACACTATTGTGTGAAAATTTATTATAAAAAAAGAAAGAAACACAAGTTTTATAAGAAAAATATATTTAGAAGCAAATAAAATTTTGTCTAATCATCTCAACACAATACCTTTTTCCCTTTTTAGCCTATTAAATTCAATAAAACTCTTTCGAATCGCCCGGGGACAAATCAAACAAGAATAAGCAAGTCGTTTTATGTAAACTAGAACGAAAAACATTATTTAGGGCAATATTGTTTAATAAAAAATATAATTATTCTATTCTTATTCGTTAATATATTCATCGACGTAGATCTATATAAATGAGTGATAAACAATGAGCTGTAATTAGAAGTTGGAAGTATTGTTATGACTAGTCGAAATATTAACATCCTTGAGAACAACAACATTGTTATCAACGTATAAGAAAGGGAATAATCTTTTTTTATTCGCTGGAGGAAGTATAGTTAGGCAATCCCCCTTATTGTGAGCTTGTATAATGAAGGGATTGTTGAAAATTCGACAATAGCCCGTGCGGATATCCAGTACCGACTCTTAACAACAGGAGTTTTATTATTTGCATTAGAAACAATTCCCTTTACAAAAGAACAATTTTCCCCATCCTTTTCCTTTGCACTGTATTTCAATCGAGTAAAACTTCCTACAAGCGCACAACCTGTTCATTCTTACTCCACTAAAGAGCACAAGTGATCCAGGAACTGGCTTCTAGACGTGCCCTGCCCCTGTATTCAACCGCACGAAAAAAGCAACAAGGGGTTAGATAACTACAAGTTTTCTATGTGATGATAAATACGACCCCCTTGCCATTTAAACTGCTTCCAGCCAAGTTCTACCATGAAATCTAGGTGTGGCCTTCTCGAGACGAACACTACCTCATCAAAGTGCACGTGCAGGTCTGTGCCCGGAGCTACCCTCTGTCCCATCAACTTGGGGTGTGGACTGACAGGTCGACTTTTCCCCCATATTCCCTAACTTCCTGAATCTCTTTGTGCACAGTAGTCATATAAGATTATATTGCAGAATATGATATGTTAAAAAAATCCCATTGTCCCATGCCTGCACATTCTTATCTCTAATTTATCTAGGTTTAAAGGGAATTTAAATGTTTAAGTGGAAAAAAATTTCATCATGACATCTGCCTAGATGCCGATTTGTGCGCGGCTGATAAATGATTCGAACATTGTGTTAACACATCCCCCATCATTATAAACGTTCTTAGATGGAGTCGTTATCGGCGCATCTGAGTTAGTTATTCTGGAGCATTGTCATTTCTAAACTTCCTCCGTCATTATAGATTCTTCACACAATCTTTTCTAACAATATCCTAGCACGAATTCATAGAAAAATATCACATAAATAAATATTTTTACGCCACTCAAACTATTCTTTCTGTTAAAAATTTTTTCATCGTAACGAAAATAGAAGAGCAGTTACACTTCTTAACCACGCCCTTTGCGTGAGGAGAGGAACTCCACCTAAAAATCTCACGCTGATCTCGTGACATACGTGATTCCATAGTGACTATTGCATCATGTGATAATATGGAGAAGAAATGCAAAATATCAAATTAAAAACAATCAAAGAAAGCTTATTTTCTTTAAAAACGATTTTTATTTCTAATGTATATAGGCTACGTGAAAGAAGCATTTAGTGGAAGCATTACATGAAATCGATACCGAATTACTTTCTATTAGAGTTTGTCGCATTATGTTCCATTAGAGTGCTAGAATTACAAACAGTAGATGGTGGCTCCCTCAGTATAATTATCAAAATTTAATAATTTCGGACATAATTTTATAATTTTAATTTATCGATTTTTAATTATATAAACCATCCATGATATAAACATATTTAAGTAATCAATTCCTAAACTCTTTTGTGATGAATATTTTGGTTAAATTTTCTAAAAATTGATATAACAACAAAGAAAAATGATATTGCTGTTATTTTCCTTTACAAAAACTGTATTAACTGACCTGAATCAACGATATCGTATATAAAATTTTTAGAAAATCTCTCTCTCTCTCTCGAAAAATTCATGTTGATAAGATTGATTTTCAGATGATAAAAATCATCAATTAACATTTAGAAAAAAAGAGATAATTTTGACAGTTAATTAAAATTAGATTGCGTGCAGAATGTTCATTATAATGACCAATCGTTAGGTCTTTGCATAATTTTGTATTATTAAAAAATGGATGCTATAAAAAAAATCACTTGTGATAATCTAATTAGAATAAGGATTAATGTTACGGAATTAAGCATTTCTATTGGGTTCAGAAATCGAAAATATAATTAAAGTTATTATTAAATCCATAATTATTTTGTAACGCTATGAAAACAATTACTGAAGAAACTTAAGCTTATATCCTATTATTTGTCTAAATTCGGACAGAATAAATTAAAAAATTAAAGAAAATGCTTTTTGCTGTCAGCTATGTTTAGGTCCTTTGTTTTTTTAATAGGCTAAATCCCTAAGAGGTTATAATGCGACTTTTTATAGTAAGAATTGTATATACAGTATCATCAACACGTTATATCAGTAGCATTGTTTCATAAAGGGTTAATTGAAGAGAATATGTGAGGTCACTGTACGTCTTGCATCTACAAAGTGCTCTTTAGAGTACCTGCAGCTATGCTACTGGCAGTCACGCCAGCCACCTGGAAGGCTCAAGCTGCAGGCTATCGTCAGCCTTCTGTTATCTGATCATTATGTCACGCACTCTGGGCACGGTAGGGGGGACAGGTCAGGGGTCAAGAGAGCGAGGCACGCATGCCGATAACACGTGAGCGGACTAGTTCTTTGACCCGAAGAGATCAATCGTTTTTCGTCCACTCCTTAAATTTCAAATTCTTTCTTTTTACTTAATTGGCAGTTCGTCTCTTCTCTCCGTTTAAAAGCGTTTCTTTTATTAGAATCTGCTCATTATGGGAGAAGAATGCTGGTAGCTTATCGCTTAAAAAATCCTGAACAATAAAAGAGGAATTCTCGCAGCATACAAATAAAAGAACTCGAATCTGTCGAGGAGTTACATCAGTCTACTATTGTTCTGTCGAAAAATAGTGGAGGAAAGATCGATATGAAAAATTAACTCTGCTATTTTTTCTTTAGAAAAGACAGTTTGTGACATCTCGAAAAATATCTGGATATTATTCATAAGTGTGAACACAAAATATATGAAGTAGGTTTAGTACCCAATAAAATCTTGAAAATAAACTACAAAACTGTAGACAATATAAAGTTTTTTGGTCAGAACCGCTCTTAAAAGGCCTCCAAATAACTAACATTTGTGAGGTCTCAGATAAGTGTAGGATGCATCATTAATTTGCCCTTGTCTGTCATAAAATCTACTTAACAAACGTTAGTTGTACTTATTTATTTTTTTAATATCGTGCTTTCTAAATTTTAACAAATCGTCCCTTCATGTGGTTATTATTAAAAATGTTCAAATAATCAGAAAAAAGTTGATTAGTTCAAACTATTCTGTTTAAGATAACATCCATTTTTTTCGCCCTCAATTTATCTAATATTAAACATTCCCAAAAATTTAATATATTTAAGCTTAACAATACAGGTAATTAGCTGAAAAAAATTAAATTCTCTGTTCGCTTGCTAGAATATTATCTCTCCTGTTTAGTTAAAAAAATTTCTCAACTAAAAAAAGAAAAGATATATCAAAATACAACTTGAAATCTTTAGAAGGCCTGAGGCAAATTCATTATGTGAAGCTTCTTTTCTCTTGTAGTAAATAATGGCAAGATCTTTGTTATTGTCTGAGACAAACCGTCCCACCCAGTCTTCCGGCGGACGATTAAATAACCAAAACATATACAAAACTTAAATTGGAATGCAAAACTGAAAAATATTTGTTATTAGCAATGACAGATAAGTTATAAACTTCTTCCAAGATCGCTTTATAAACAGAGTTGCTACACCACTCTACTAATTAAGTTTGACTGGATATTTTAATTTCAAATTACTTTTTATCCTCTGCAATAAAGATGTTAAATACAAAAGTCAAACGATAATGTTAATTTATGCCCTCTTATTATACAATTTGAAATAAGTTATTAAAATTCAGAGGAAAAGTTTTTGTATTCTTTTACTTTTTATTTACATAGATCTACTTTTTTGCGCTAATTTACGATAAATTTTGTGAACGAAAAAACATTTGACTAGAGGAAGAGTATCGTGTGTATTTGTGTGTTTTTTTAGATATACAAAATATTTTGTTGTTCGACTTAGAATGACCTTTGAAGTTGGCTATTCCTGTATAAGTGAAGGAACTTGCTTCCTATCTCATATGCTTATTCTTATCTGATTTCTGATATATACTATATATATACATACATATATATATATATCTTTTTTTAAGATGGCGCGATCCAAAGTACCGACAAGAAGATAATAAAGTACGTTATCTCATTGGAATTTTCACGTTTTTTGGGTTTTTCCTTTTCTAACAAACCGAAAATGTAGTTAAATATACCCTTATATTTCATACATAAGCATTAATATATGTATTGAAGTATACTATGTTTATAACTATACATGAAGATAAATATATAATTATAAGTTTTAGTGAGAGAAGAATGGATTTCTTACGTAAATCACGATTGGAACACAAATTTTGGATTAGAAAATGGATTCTAATAGTCGACTCATGATTTACATGATATTTCTTGCACGAATTTTTATTTATAATACGATATCTCAATTTTTATTAAAACTAGACAAGTTTTATCTCTAAGTTCGCCACACTAACTTACATCCATATAAATATTTTCATTTAAAAAAAAAAATGGAGAAAAATTAACTGATAGATAAAAGTTTTATAACGAATGAGTTTTATCATCATTTTGTGGAACAAAGAATTTTTAAAGTTAATAGAAATGCAGCATAAAGATTTATTTGACAGGAAAAATCCCTATTCATAATTATATTTAATAAAGTTATTCAGAAAGAAATATTTTTCTTGGAAATTTCAAAATCCGAAATCGAGTTCCGCCAAGCGTAAAACAAGATATTTTTTTACGCAAAAAATGAAGGAAAAAAAGTTTCTGAAGATTTGGACAGGAAGCAGAAAACAAGGACGAAAAGAAGGAGCATTGATCTCATTATTTCTGGAAATCAAGCAAATCTATATGATAAATTCATAAAGGGAAGCGGTGCTTGAGCAGCAGACCAACATGCAGTAGATTTCAATACTGTCCTTGGAATAGAATAAAAATAATAATAAAATAAATGAAATTTTTAACTACCGTTGTATTTTTCATTTTTCAAATCATACATTTTAGTCATTCTTTTTTCTTCCGTTCTTGAAGATTAATAACGTAATTCGACTAGCGTATTGATTTATTGAAAGTAGAAATTTTCAATTTTGGATCAGTCGTTGACCTATCCCACGCTTAAATAGAATCTCCCGATTATTGGAATACATTTTTTATTGCTAAAACTCGTTTTATTTTAAATATTAATGCGCTGCATAGATATCCTGTTTCGTAGGAAAATTACAGAAGCTACATATGAAACAGAAATTTTAACGATTCAACTGTTAAAAGATGGCGCTACACGAAGACAATTATTACGAAGATATTCCTTTAAAAGCGTAAATAAGATGTTCGGTTCTTTCATTTTTCTGATAGAAAAACAAAAAAGTGAAAATAATAAATAATATTTCTAACCTAAACCTATACAAATTTTCAAAAACTTTACACCACTTACCTATAAATGGATCTCTTCTTGGATATAATTAATGTTTCTTACAGTAATTGTTTAAATGTAAGGAAAATGATTATCAACAAATTTAATAATCAATTTTAATATCATCTATTCAGTTAACAAAATGGTTTGCAGAAAATTATCTTGCCTTCATTAATCTGTGCATCGAGTTACTATATAGTGTGCATTGATCGCTGGTCATGCATAATCAGTGCTCATCTTTTGACAAACGGCACGAGGATAAAATTGAAGCAAGGAAGTAAAAATCCAATCATGTCAATACATACGATAATTCTCGAAATGAAATATTGTTCTGTATTATATAACTTACTATGAACCTATTTAAGTGTGTTACAAACATCTTCCTGTAAAATAATGCAGAGGAACTCGAATAAATAATTAAAAAAATTCAATTTTTCCTACGTATCAGGAAATTAAATGTCGATCAACGAGGAAGAGGAATATATATGTTATCATTTAAAAAACTTTATAATAAACGGATTTCAACCTACGATCTAGAGGGTGTGTTGTTAAGATTCTTCATAATTCCTTTACCTCATTATACAAGTATGGCACCACTAGGGCGTACATGTGTCCTCTTGCTTTCAGCTTTCATCATGGAATGTTTAAACTTCTCCACCCCCAAAGACCATCCTACAACTTAAATCAGTAACTATGCTACAGTAACAATGTCACGAATTCACTATAAATTTACATGACTTGAACATTTACTCGACTTGAACTTTCTACTGGCCTCAATTTTATGTCTCGAACTATTATAGCGCCTCCGCCCAAAAATTGTGTTATTTTGAACTAATTAAACTACTTAGTTCTGAGAATAAATGTTGAAATGTATTTTCATCGGTATGAGAACTTGGGACTTTAGATTATTTCAATAATTTGTAAGAGATATTATCCGAGAAAAATAGGTAATAACCATAAACAGTGTTTTAATTTACAAGGCTATTAAGTCCATAATCATTCCAAAATCCACAAAAAAAATGTTCTCTTAACTGCTTTTATGATAATTAAACTGCATATAAAATTTTTTTATACTATCGAACATGATGTAATGGCAATATAAAATATAAGTGATTGTATCAATTGCTATATCTACATCCCATTATTCACATTCAATTCAGCTGATACTAAACTGGAACCATATAAAAACGAATTAAATCTGTTCCAGTTTTATTAATCGATTTTTCAGAAACGTCTTCTCTAGCTATTGATTCTGGAAACGTTATTCCAGATACAAATCACCAACCACGTTTTCAAAAATATCAAAAATCCAGGATAGTTTAGCTATTATTAAGTTAGAATTTGTAATTATTTTATATATCTCGCATGATAGGTTACTCAGCATATCGTGGTATTATTGTTTAAGTTGCATCTTCACCTTAGGGCAAAAATCGCATCAAAGTATTCATTGCACTTTGCCATCTAACCTTCAGCAAAGGATCATATCATTGATGTGTCAATCAGTGACCTGAACTTGTCAGATCGAAATCGTGGACTCTATTCCTTCAAACTGACTAAAAACGGACGTTCAAAGTTGAATCGAAAGAGAGAGAAATACCGTCGGAACCTGTTTTATTAATTAAACTTACTTAGCCTTGTTCGGATCAACTCTATTAATACTAACTTTTATTACATCAGCAGAATTATTATTAACAGGTGCGTAATGAAATTAAGATTTTTGAATTTTGCCAAATATTTTTCTTCTGTGACTATCGAGCTCTTCCTTGAATACAAACAAGAAAACAATCTGAACTCCACTAACAAACACCTGTCAATATGACCTCATATTAGAATATTTGTCCAGATAGTCTAAATTACAGTGTAGCTGTTTGAATAATGACAGTTCAAAGGTCGTCCGGGTGGTTGAATCGGGTCAAGAAGGTGATAGCAGAGACGTCTGACCTTTCACTTCCAGATCTAGAGTGTTCGACTTGATGAATGGATCAAGATAAACAGGGCATTTGTTCGCTCCTCCCCCCTATATAGCAAGCTCTTTACTGCCTTTCTTAACCCTTTTCATTTAGTTAAAATGAACTCGTCCGTATAGCGATATGTGTTACAAAATTCTTCTTCCCACCTGCCATTGGGTGTGCGAGAATTTCCGCGGTATACTTCTTTCTTGGACATAACTAGGACATTATTAAGGCTGCTGTCGGTGTTTCCAACTGGAATGTTATAGCATGCACTTTCACAATTGCCGCATAACATAATTTAAACATAGTAAATAGGTTTGTGTCGATATTCATCACGGTTTATGTATCGATATTCCATGCCATGCTCGACCGAGGCATACACCTTGCTTAATGGTTGGCATTCAATTGTTTCAAAACAAGTTTCAAACTTTTCTTTTTTACTGATTATGATTGATGGACGATTGCTCCATGCAATAACTGTCTTCCACTAATAGATAAAGACCGCACATCTATATCAGAATAATAGAATTGCCATTTGCTTAATGAAACTTCTATTGTTTGAGAATGTTTATACCAATTTGTATCGATGACTATTAATCAGAATAATTAGCTAAATCCATAATTAGCAATTAGCCATTTCTTTATGTCAGAATAATTACTTAAACATTAAAATCGAAGAAATCGATCCGAAATCGGTAGTTATTTTTTTATGCACGCTTAACAACGATATAGGCATTTTAAATTTTATGTTTTTAACGAGCGGTTCAATAAAAAATCGCTAGCATTTTAACAATTATAAAAGTGAGTGGTTAAACTAAAAATTTTATTTAAAAAAAAAAAGAAAATGTGCGTGGAATTAACTCCTTAAAATATCATGACAGTAGTCACGTGCAGCAGGGCGGTGCAAGAAATTTAACGTCGGGGAATATTGCTCGAAAGTAAGGTCTACACGAGAGATAAGGATAACTGCCTACTTACAACAGATGTTTGCTGAGGCTGCTGGCTGGAAAAGAAAGAAACGGCGACATATTCTTACTCCGAGCGAGATCTCCGACACTTCGCTCTACATCGCATACAACGGCCGTCAACTCTCTTCTCATTGGTGGAAAAGTCGCCGTCTACGATTGGTCACTCTCGTGACGTCTCAACAGCTGATAATTTTTAATATTATTTTTATTTAAATCTCTTTTCGATCTGCATTTTTTCGATTTTTTTATTTCGTTCCATTCAGTGATCACTGCAAGAAAATTGAGCTGTTGTGTGTTCCTTCTAGCGAATGAGCCCTTGAATCGAAATATAGCATAAACTTTATATAGGTTATCCATCATCATAGTTTCGGTCATCTGAATTAATTCATTCAAAGAAAGTTCGAAGCATCGAACGACAGAATGCAAAAATTAAAAATGCTATTAATTGTGGAAAATTAAATATTAAATTTTATTTACTAACTTAGCTATAGTAGTGGATTATAAATCGATTTCGAAACGATTTAATCCATTATGGGGATTAAACAGGTACTCGAGTGCAATTCTAAAAATTCGATTAATCACAGACCAAATTAGAATGAATTCATCCACCGAGATGAAACAAATAAAACTGTTAAGTACTAAGTCACAATTCTTGCCAGTCAATTGTCACGATTAAATTATTATAATCATCTCTCAAAACTATGTACTGTAACATCGTACATAAACCTAAATAGGTTATACATTATTGAATTATTTATGAGTCGACAATAAATAAGGCTAAGTAATGTATCTTTCGGATTTCATTACTAAATTTTATTTAGTGATCGTTGACAGCAAGTCTCTTAACAAGTAACTTCAAAATTAAAAAAGCAAAAAATTATTATTTTAGTATATAATATAATTTAAATTCATTATTAAATTTTTGTTTTATTATTTTATATATGAAGGATCAATCCTATATTTTTTAAGATCATTTTTACTAACTTCTAACAAAATGGTTATCATATTGTACTGAATGAATATTAAATAATTTCGGGCCTAGTTAGCATATCTCGTATAGGCCTATCTATTTTTAAACTTCGTATAACTTGTCGACATTGAAGTAATCTTGTGATATGTAAAAAAGGAGTATTCTTAAAAACCTTTTGGAATTAAATATATGACTAGAATTCGATGCCAAAACTATTCCAGTTTTCTATATTGAATAATACAAATTATATGAAATAACAGATTTAAATTACAGTCATCAAATTATGTAGCTTACCGTCTTCTAATAAACCAATCCATGTAAAATGTTGGTAAAGATATTATTTGTAATTTAGGATTTATTTTTAAATTTTGTAAAAAAAAATCATTTTAATAATTTGGATTATTTTTAAAATAATATCAGAATCTACCAAAATTCTATATTATTGCTTTTTGCATGCATATACTGTGAACTTATGTTGCTACATACTTTCAAAACTAAGTTGATATAAGCATAAAATTTGCTTTGCAAACCTCGTAATTAATTAGAAACATAATCTAAATACCACGTATAAAAATATTGATTTGCACAGCGTAATAATAATGTTTAAGAAGTCGGACTATTAATAATATTTCTGCAAGTTTCACCTGTCTGTAAACCTTTGTACACTCGATATTTCCTGCATGAATAGCAACGACACATTTCCAGTTTTGGATGATTTAAATTTTAACATGGGTTAGCGATCGGTTCTCTTATCGCTCACACCATCGGACCTTAACTTGGTAATAATCAATTCAGTTGATTAAAAAAACATTTCCTCGTTGGACACAAGGTGGAAGGTTACTGATATACGATATCCTGGAAAACGCTTTTATTGCTGCTACTTGTATAGGGACAATTTTTTAATATTGCAGAATCTTTGTTTCTTTTCGAGAGATATTTGCCAATAAGCACATTATTGAATTAAAATATTCACATTATTTTAATACGAAGTTTAAATAAGAGAAAACTGTTTTAAGGCAAAGCTTCCTATCTTAAAAGACCCATTAAAAATTCTGTAGTAAGGTAGTACTTTGAATTATTGGCCTATTTTTAAAGTTGAATTATTCTAAATGTCAAAATTAATGTATTTATACATAATCTATATTATTTTAATTCCTGAACTCCTGAGTCATGAAATTTTCAGGTAATTCTATGAATTAGAATTTTTTATTTTATTTTGTACGTTTTGGAGGAAAATAAATACTTGTACTGTACTCGATTCTTCAAATCCCGGAATTACAGAAATTCCATCTTTCAAGTTTACAGAAACAAAAGAACATTTACAAAAACAGTCTCCTTCTTTTGAAACGGAACTTTAAACTATGAGATTTTTACAATTTTTGAATAAATAAATATAAAAGAAAATGTTAGATTATGACTACGATTTGAATTGAAAGCCTATATAATAATATTAATTTTGTGATAGTTTCAATACTCATCAAAAAAAATTATTTTATCGTCATCTACTCATATCCGAATTTTTCTAAACAAAATCTGCCAATATCACTCTTTGGTGCCCTCAAATGGCTAATGGATATGGATAAGCTGATGCCAATCGGGTGTAAGGTCCTCATCTGCAAATCAGGCATGAAACGGGTAATTTGTCAAAATTTCTAACAAGATTCTGTCTCCGATGCAATATGGAAAACAAAATCAAGAACCAAGAGGAGGAGCTGCAAACAGACAAACTATTCGATGTAGTAACAAAAGCCAGAATAAAAGGTCACAGTTCACGACTTACTCCTTTGTGGGTTGATTATTACAGTGCAAGAGTTGGTATATCTTATCGGAAGCCCGATCTTGGTTTCACCTATGACCCAATGGGGCTGAATTTATCGTTCTAAGGTCAGATGAAAGGTGGTAAGTCGTGCAATCGTTATAGACGTAATCACGATATCGAATCCGAAAAAGTGACTCGTGCCACTATCCTGAAATGTGAATCTACAGATAATTATCTCTTTACTGTCTACAGTCATCGATGACGTAGGCTGTAAATTTACGTGGTTTCTGTACTTCTAATCTAGATATCTATTCACATAACTCCAGCAATCGTGTATGTGTGTCTCTTGCTGGATATCTTAAGTGGTGTACACACTACTTTTCACTTACTCTTGTGTCACGAAGACTTTTGACCACGATTTGGCGTGAACGATATTTCACGACCTTTTACTTGAACTGGGGATTGACCTCATCTCCGTGTTTTCGTAACAGAAATGTATCCCCTATTAATTTTACCTGGAAATTTTATAACTTATACTAAAGTTGACTAGAGATATTATTGAAAAGATAGAGAACTAATAGTTTTCTCTAATATTTGTAGAGTATGACAGCTTTTTCATCTAAACGACGATATCTAGGTCAGTTCTAATCATTAAGAAAATCATTTTGAGTAGAGATTTTCAAGAAGGTAAGCAATATAGTTTCTTAAATTATTTTATATGCAAAACACAAATATTAAATACTTTTTAAAAATCTTAAAATCAATGAATCAAATAATTTTAAACTTATAATAAATAAAATATTCAATTGATAGATTATATAACTTTTAGCAAACGAACAATTCTTAATAGTTTGTGAAAATTATATTAAATTAAAAAATTAAGTCCAGTTTGGTGAGTTTACATTATTTATATGTTAAACTGTAATTTTTCACATGAAAGTGTACTTTATCATAATAATTAACGCTAGAAATAGGCTATTATTTCATTAAAATATTCACTTTATGCACCTAGACTTCAGAAAAGTCAAAAGTTTACTCCTACACATCACTGTTTACGCATAAATAGCGAGACAATGATCTCATATTAAATTTTTCATCAAAGAATTTTAAGTATTATTTAAGACGTTGAATGAATGAGACGTTTAATGTAATTTATATTAAACTATCTAAAAATTAAATATCTGCAAGGATTTTAAATTTTTGTCCGTAACAAAGATCAGTCTAATTTTTATTAGGCTAAATAGCACTGAGCAATAATGTGAAGCTATTGAGATACAGTATACAGCACTATAATTAAATATCTGTAAACTAAACAATCATTAATCTTTCTACGAATGTTTGGTCTATTGAACTATTCTAAACTCCGACTAAATATTTTGCAATCTTCGTAACTAGCCTATATCAATGACATTATCGATTCAACTATAAATAATCATGACTCAAAAGGAAATAGTACCTTATATACAAAACAAATATACAGTATACCCAAGCAGTTTTGCTACACTGCATTATTATTATTGCATAGTTATCAATAACAATAAGAATAAGCATTGATATAATAATAATATTTCGATGAACATCGTTCAATTATTCTTTACTTAAATAATGGCTTCATTTTCTTTAAATTATATTTGAATAATTTATTATTTTAAATAATGCAAATTATAGTACTTTAGGAATATTAAAATTTTCTTAAGATTTCTGCAATCTTTATAATACACACACGCACACACACACACACACACACACGCATACATATATATATATCAATGTATATGTGTTTGTATTTAATAAATATGCAACACTGTATTCATTATAATTTTAACCAGGTTTCTTATTTTTTCCAATAAAAATAAGATAATTAAATGTCAAATTAAAGATAATTTAAATTCTTTATATTTAAAGAAATAAATAAAAATTTCTTAAAAGAGAAACTATGCAATATTAATAATAATTTTATGGAGGTTTAAACTACAATATAGTATTTTGATATCATATTGAAGCTGTTGGAACTTACTATAACAAATTATACAGTTCATCAGATATTTTTCTTTTTAATTAAACCATTTGCATATAATACTAATTAATAATCTATATTCATTTTAATTAAATCTTCATCCCAATTTAAAAATACATATTATTATTAATTAAGATTTAAAAATACAATAGAGCTATTATTTCTTACCTGAAATATCAATGTACATTTGTTTCATGGAGATAAAAGCAATTGTCTACTTTTTTTTTTTTTTTTAATATACTGTATACAGTTTTTATAAGTTGATCATCTCAATTAAAATTTAATAAAGACAAAAACTTTTAAAAATAGTAGGAGTGATTCATTTCTAAATTCTAACGATGTAGTCTAGATCTATTTAAACACTTTAAATGGACAAATGCTAGACAGCAATTAACATTATTGGGTAGTTAAAAATCAGTTTGAAGTAACTTTTAAAAATAACGATTGAATAAAAGCTTTATTTCTCACGCGTCGAAAAATGTAATAAGTAACATATAGTACTTTTTGAAGTGGATCACATAAAATAGAGGATAAGGTCAAGTAGATATCTGGTAGTTGGACCACTTGACCAAATTCTCTTAGCCAATTGAGTATAACGTCCTTGAGAAAAATCACCAAACAGATAAGTAAGCATTTTAAAATCAAATCGACAAAACTATTATATGGTAGTAAAATTTATCTTGAGAAAATATAAAATTACAATAAATATATAGTAGTCTTGTAATATGGTAACTACTGTATACAACTGCCCTTACTTCAATCAGAAGTGAGCCTCGGGGTGTAAATGGAACAATGAAGAGACGTGTGTGGTCATACCAATGACACAAAGGCCAAGGAGCGGTCGCGAATAGCAAACTTAATAATAGAAATATTAAGCTTTTATTAATATTTAAATGCTAAGTTGCGAGGATTTATGCAATTTCGTAATAAAGAAGGTATGGGTTATCTTACTTGGTTGTTATAGCAAACCGTTTACTTCTTATCGCTTATTTACTTAGCCCACTTTTTACATAACTGGGAAATATTTATTTTCGTTTATATAGTGAACATGCTGAGCCATTACATAAACAGTAGATGTTACTGTAAAGCTGTCAACTTAGAAAATAAACGCTTTTATTATAAGTGTGCCATAAGGGGGAACATTACTCCTAAATGGAATCGAGATCTTTCCGACTCGTAACATTATAATGGATAGCTATATAGAAGCCTGGATTCTGCTCCTGTTTGAGATGTTTAGATTAGAGCTGTAATAATTTCTGGAATTTCGGCAGCTCGGGATTAGTAGAAAAGTAAGCGGGGATGAAATAAAAAGCACTTGTTTCGAGTTTATGAAATTGCTCAGGATAAGAGCCATACATACTGACTTTAAACTTATCTTCTCATCTTTCTCATGCATAAAGGAAATGTAGTTTTATCTAACAATTTAAGCAACGTCTAATTATAAAAAAAGTATTAGGTAAAAGCCCTTAGGTGAGCCCTGAACTTTAGTATGCTGCACCAGTCCAGCCAAGTATGCAAGAGCAGACAAAAGTGAGAGAGAGACAAACCCCTTGAACTATCCATTAAGCGAAGACCGAGAAGAGGATAAGGTTACTGGACCATCACAAGGCCATGGGTGGAGGGCACATGACCTTGAGCAAGGTTACGAAGCTGTCATGTCAAGTAAGGGTCACACTGATTGTTTTCCACTTGTCACGTCGGGAATATCAAAATCTCTTAGGACAAAAGGCGACCAAACAGGAGATAAAACTGTTTCCGGAACGAAAGCAGATACTCTTGGGAACTGTTTTCGAGAATAAAAACCAAACAAATGAACGAAAGGAAAATCAAACTTCGTTAGTAACAGGTTTTATTATTATTATGAAAAGTATGAATATTAAGTAAATACATATAATACTGAAGATGAAAATCAGATTAAAATTTTAAAATTTAAAAAAATTTCATATAATAAAACGGAATATATCGTCAAAAATAGAATGCAGTGCCATCTGGTCGGTAAAGGAAGAAATATTAAGAGTTTTTAAAAAATGTTATATTTTTTTATTGTTTATAAACATCATTTTCAATAAAAATAATACAAATAAAAACTTATTTGTTAATATAAGGCTTATTTTTATAGAAAATTAGTTTTGATAAAAAACAAAGATTTTCATATATCATTTCTTCGATTTTGAATTAATATGTTTCTGTATTTTGATCGTGTATTCAAAATAACTACCGAAAACAAAAATGCTTCAGAATGAGAAATTATCTTTTATGCAAGATGCATTTTTATACAAAATGTAAGAAAAATCATTCACAATATATTTTAATGATCAAATATGATTTTAAATATAGCATACAGTTTGGCTATTCGGATAAGTTTCTCACAGCACGATAAGCTTATCTGTTTATCTGGAGATCCAAGCAGAATGCTTGTCGAAAGTCATGAAACTATTTTGATTGCCATTTTGGCTCCCTTAGATTAACTATCAGAAATATCTTAGTCTGATCATCGTTTGGAACTGAATCTTACTTTTCCACTCTTGACTGATGTTCAATGATTGAAAAAAGATTTAAAAAAGCTGAACTATTCAAGCAATTATGATTCTTTTATTTTTATGATAGAATTTATGGTATTTTTAAGTTTAAAATTACAGCATATCAGTATTAAAACGAAGGAATCTGATAAATTAATATTCCATAGCTATACTATATGTTGACAATAATCTATTGTACAAAATATAAATTTTTCGATTTTTCGTATTAACTTATTAATCTAATAATATTTTCTTGAAATATTTATGCATTAGATTAGATTGAAGTTTTAAGAGGATTATTAGATAATGATAGAAGATAACATAGCTTAAAAATTCATCATCTACAGAATATGTTTCCAAATTAATTAATTCTTTATTGTAATTATAATTATTTAATGGCTTTATAATAATTTATGAGACTTACTCTGATAGAGAATAAACTTATAATAAGATTATAAAATAAATTTCTCGTATTTTTAGCTTAAAATAACTATAATTTACTGGAAAGGAAGGGAATTTCTTTCTAAAACATTTTTCCGATAACGAACGAGCAAAATAAACATTTAGAAATATTGTAAAAATTAAGATAATAAAATGAATATGTGGATATTGCAATTTAGACTATATTAAAATTGGAAAGTAACCGTGAATCAGAAGTTGATCAGCTCTTTCTTTTTGATCTTAAAACTCATACTAAAATTGAATGTTTTCATTTCATATTTTTTGTACTTAAAAGGGTTTTGCATATGTGACTCAAACAAAAACTTTGAAATAACAATCAGGTCATTATTTAAAATTTAAAAAAAAAAGTTACAATTAGTCATCTTACCCCGAATATTCGGGATAAGATGCTAATGCACTTTTGTTGGTATTCACTTTAATAAATAGCAAAAATTAACTCTTTACTCATCTAATAAACTTCTTGTTCACTATAATATAATAGAATAAATTATTAAATTCTATAAAATTAGAAGAATTAAATAAAATCAGATATTTAAGTATCTCCACGGTGGCCAAGTTGCGGCTCTGGTTTGGTGTGGCTCTATATCATGAAAGTCAAGAATTAATGTAGAGCAATCTCTTTAGAAGTTATCCGTATAAAATAAGCTATTCCAAACATTTAATAGAAAATGGATTTAACAGTTTTTTCTAAGGCCTTCATATAAAATTAGCATTAAACATATTATGAATTATTTACTCTGTGGGCCCATGCCATATTTTTCATCGTCATTTTTTATAATTTCCT